>LPNX011129063.1:18631-60754 GCA_001517045.1 Pseudotsuga menziesii | reverse complement strand
AGTAACTATGACTAGTTTTATTCCTTCCTCCAGTTTTAGCAACCACCACCATTTTTCCACTAAAATATTTGCACTTATTGGTTATAGAACCCACCTCATTTGTGTTTCAATTATACCTTCCTTGACACTTTGCCCATGTTCTGTGCATATGAATTTCCCTCTGTTCCCTTGGCCTTATCATAATGAAAAAAAACTTGAAATATATGAACCTTCTCACTATGATATCAAATTACAAGTCAACACGCCTTTACACCACCATACAACCCTAGTATTCATCGCACCATCGAAGAGTTCATAATAATCATGCACTTCTAACCCTAGCTCTATTAATATACCAAAAAGATAAATAATTAAAGGTCATTACCTAAACTAAATTCAACTTGAATTATTCTTCTTTGATCCTATAACATGTGAGACTCACTTGACAAATCACTAACTAGATGCTACAATTCTTGAAATGCTCAACTAACCCTATCATTTACATTAGGGAAGATGTATAGTGTCATTATCCTCTTTATTGAACCTCTCAACAAAATAAAGCAAATTAGAAACATGTGAGACCCTAGGTCTCCCTAAGATCCCTTAACCTAGCAAAGCCATAAATGACTTTACTCAAACAGTCTATGCCCCTGTATCACTAGGTTTATCAACCATTTTTTTAAATATTAAAAACAATGGATAATATATTTCTACATGTTGAGTCTCTAAGTTCATCTACAACCAATTGTATTCCATTCCACAAATTCTCCATTTTCCATGTCACTTTTGGTTGGTTTCCATGTTTATACAACAATGGAAATGGTGAACACCCATGAACTACCTAGAGTGTGTCGTCAGAGTGTTCCCAATCATGAATGAGTCAATTATATTTAGAGGATTGGTGGCATCCCTATAAAACCCCTTTTCTTGCCTCACATATCCTAATAGTGTTGACTAAATTGTCATTGATGCCAACATGTGTGTGTTAGTGTATCTTGGTGCCCCTTGAGGAGCCCCTAAGGGTTAAGTAAGTTTTAGTGTCTAAGTAGACCTTTTGACCTTGTCGAAGCCCAAGTATGAAGCCCTTGGAGCCCTTGGGACATTTCCAAAAGCCCTGTACACCCTGTAGAGTATTTATGTAACCCTAGATCGTCTTATGTTTCCCCAGTTTTGTAAAACCCTTGAAGCTCTAATGATGTCTCCAAAGTCATTTTAAACCCTCATCTCCACACTAAGTC
Organism: Pseudotsuga menziesii; assembly: GCA_001517045.1. Classification (NCBI taxonomy): domain Eukaryota; kingdom Viridiplantae; phylum Streptophyta; class Pinopsida; order Pinales; family Pinaceae; genus Pseudotsuga; species Pseudotsuga menziesii. Next base: position 59,537 of record LPNX011129063.1, on the reverse strand, counting down.
AAATTGTTAAAACATCCTTAGATAATTTAGTAAATAAGTTAAACCCTTATAAGTAATCTAAAGTGTTCAAAACAATTTCTTAATTAATAACAAAAAAAACTAGAATATAAATAAAATATTAATTTGTAACATGTTAAAATTAATTAAACATAAAACCTTATATGACTAAGGATTTAAGTGTTAAATATTTTTTTATTATATAATAGATCCAACATCTATATAAACTTTCTAATATTCAAACATTAAATCTCCTCCGTAAGAGGTCGGCCCTATCCTTTGGATTAACATCAAATAAATGTATAAATACACCCAAAATTGTCACATTTGATTCACAAAACAAAAACCATTGGAGAAGTTTCATTTCACTATCATTTTTTATTTCCCGCAGTACGGAGACATACAAATTCTTTCACCGGAGAAATATGTCTGTTTTGTTTTTTTTTATTTTTAAAATTATGGGCATGGCTTCACTGAAATGACATGCCATACTAGAGGAGAGAGGTCGGGTCTCGGAGGATGAAGGTTACGGTTCAATTTATGGCCAGTCCTTTTTATTTTACTTGGATTAATCATGCATGGTGGTTTGTACAGGCCTACACCTCATTCTTCACCTGCAATCAGATCTAAGATAGCAGCCGAATTGCAGAGAAGTCCAAAATTTCAAGCTACGGGGCAGTCTCTTCGGCAAAGATCGATACTAGCTCGTGTAATGCTTTGTTATAAGAGATAGTGCTTCCTTTGAGAACTCGTTCAAGGGAAGTTAGCGATAAACCTTATCTTGCGAGGATTTTTAAGACACGGAAGGTCAAATTAGGTGGAAGGACGGGCATACAGAGAACTTAGTGGCAGCAGGCGAATTTTTGAAGAGTGAACAATCAGTCCTGAGTTTCTTTCACCTTTGCACAGACCGGAGTTTTTAACAGTGAAATTTTTTTTGGTGAAGTATACAGTCCGAGTCTACTTGAACAGTGATTTTAACAGTCCAAGTTTGAGGTGTAAAGTATGAGGTTACCACTTCTAGATCCGAGCCTCACTACAGTGTTCTCTTCAAGTTTTAACAGTCAGAATTTGGACAAGGTATGTTAGTATACACTCGGGCATAATAATGTTATACAATGATGTGTTAACAATGATGAAATGATGTGAATATGATTTACATTCTATGATGCACATATGAGCCATACTATGATGATGTACACCTGATGATGTACACTTGATGATCTTCACTCGATGTTTACAATGCTTACACTACATACATGCTACATGATACACTCTATGATGATAATGCATGTGATGAAGATGTCACTTTATGATGTTGATGCATTCAATTGGCAACAGTAAGAGGTTCTTTTGCAGCAGAGATTTCTTTTTCTCTTGAGAAGTTTCCTATCTGTTTTGAGGAGCCCAAAGTCCTATGTTAGCTGAACCATATTACAGTATACTTGACAACAGTTTGAAGGAACTGATTTGCATAGTCCATTAAGGCTTCCAAAGATGCCTCAACAGTTTGAAGACATTCAGGGAAAACCAATGGAGAAGTTTTTTGATTCATGGATCCATAGCCTCTCCACCTACTTTAACACATGCACATGACTCCCTAAGGAGAGAAAGCTTCAAATTTCCTCCTTGCCACTTGAAGGCCATGCACAAGCCTAGTGGGAGACTGAGCAAGAAAAGACCACATTCGTGGTCGAACTTGGAACTACTCCAGGAACTTCGTCCTCCACACCCATCAAAACTTGGGCTCACCTTTCTGACACATTGAGAACCCACTTCTATCCACCATGGTATGTATAATCTCTATGGATGAGATGGCATCGAATTAGACAACTTCCTTCACAAAGCATTGAAGGTTACATGGACTTCGTTTGCAAACTATGCCTACAGCTCCACATTCCAGACTCGGAAGAGGTACTCATTCTTAAATTTATCGCTGGTTTATTGATGCAATTCCGTAGAGAGGTAGAGCTGTTCAAAAATCCAACATTAGATAAAAAATTTCAGAGAGCATTAGCTATTGAAAGAAATATTGCTCCTAGAGGTTGTACTCCTCAATTCCACCCCAACCCTAATACCTCTCCCTCTCAAACAACCATCTCCAACTCTTCATCTCGTTTTCCACCTGCTCGACCTCAAAATCCTATTAGCCATACAAATACAAGAACACCTTGGTGTTCATTCCATAAGGCTACCTCACACAACTCCTCATATTATCAAACCCTCCAAAATCTAAATACCAACAAAGTCTTACTCACAGATCTCATTAATACTCCACGAGTGGAGGACATTGAAGAAGTCGCTCTAGAAAATCCCACTCAAGTGGATCCCTCTTTGATCCTAATGACCGACGATGATTCAAACTTGTCAACCCAACCACTTTTCACTCATAATTGCCAAATAAAAAATTCTTTAGCCTTACTGATTATGGACAATGGAAGCGAGAAGAATTTGGTATCTAAATCCCTAGTCAATCGCCTTAACCTCGTTACTACTCTACACCCACACCCCTATCAACTCAGATGGGTTCAAAAGGATGGTCCCCATCTCCTAGTATCTGAGCGATGCCTTGTCAAATTTGTTATAGGCCAATTCAAAGACACGGTTATCTATGATGTTTCCCCCTTGGATTGTTCAGATTTACTATCAGGAATACCCTACCAATCACAAATAAATGCTATCTATCTAGCCAAATATCGCCAATATAAGCTTTCAAAAGATGGCCACGCCTATATATTAATAGCAACAACACCCAAAACCCCTTCTACTACCAATAAAACCCCACATGTCCAACTTAATCAGTGTATATCTCTCTTTTTGGTGCATCGTGTACTACCAAACAATACCACTCATCCTGTTCCTTAAGCCATGACTCCCCTACTGAAAGAATTTGTCGATGTGTTTCAACCTCCTATGCCCCCCCCCCTCCAAGAACATAGACCATTCAATCCATATCATCCTCAGATCTGCCTTACCTAATGCGCCCACTTACCGGTTAGCCCCCACAGAAACAGAGGAAATGGAAAAACAATTAATAGAACTCATTAACTCCGATCATATCCAACCCTCTTCTTCTCCTTGCACATCTCCTGCATTTTTTATTCCCAAATGAGATACCCTAGACATGCGCCTTGTCACTGATTACCAAGCCCTCAATAAAGTTACTGTCAAAAACTGTTACCTACTACCCTGAATTGAGGAGTTACTCGACACCCTCCAAGGAGAAAAATGGTTCACCAAACTAGATCTGACAATTGGTTACCATCAGGTTTGAATGAACCGAGATGATGTATGGAAGACAACATTTAAGAACAAATTTAGACTTTACGAATGGAAAGTCGTGCCCTTCGGCCTCACCAACGCTCTAGCAAAATTTATGAGGCTCATCAATGAAATTTTTAGACCACATTTGGGCTGCATGGTGGTCATCTACTTAGATGACATTCTCATCTTCAACCATACATGGGATGCACACATGGAGCATGTCCGACAGATTCTCCAAATCCTCTGAGCCAACAAGTTGCAGGTAAAAAAAATGAAGTCATATTTTGGCCAGAATACGAGTCCATATCTAGGATTTGTGGTCAATTCAAAAGCTATTCAACTGGATCCAACCCGTATCAAAGCATTGAAGCAATGGCCACTCCCTTCTTCGGCGAGTGAGATCAAAATATTTCTATGTGTTATAAATTCTATCGTAAGTTCATTCTACACTTTTCTCAGATTGCTCATCCTTTACACCATATTTCTAATTGTTCTTCAACCTTTAATTGGACTAATGAAGCCACTAGCCTTATGCTCATCATCGGTTTTGCATCTGCTGGATGCATCTCGACCTTTTGAGATTGAGTCCGATGCATCACAATATGCTATTGGGTTCGTGCTTAAACAGGGAGGCCACCCCATATCTTATCACTCTGAAACTCTTTCCCAGGCCAAGATGAACTATAGCACCTATGGCAAAGAGTTTTTCAACCTAGTTCAATCCCTCAAGCAATGGAGACATTATTTTCTTAGTAAAGAAACCATCTTGCATATAGACCACCATCATTTGATTTTCATTAATTCATACTCAAAGATTCAGGAACAAAGGCACCTTAAATGGGCCTCCTACATTCAACAGTTTCACTTGGTAATCCGATATAATAAAGGCACATTGAATAAGATGGTTGATTTCCTCAGTGAGCTACCTACTGCAGTCCTCTCCATTCTATAGGTGTGGTGTACCAACTATGACACATGGAAGGACCAATATTATATAGACCCGGACTTTCAAAATATTTGGATAGCCTTGCAAAGGCCCATAGAGATCAATGAGACCCCCTTCCTAGAATACACTATCCGAGATGGTTGTCTTTATAAATTCAATTTGTTATGTGTTCCACACTCACAGGAATGCCTCTTGCTTATCAGGGAGGCACATGCTTCAGACTATGGTGGCCACTTCGGTACAACAAACACCATCCAAAATATGCAACGCCATTTCCATTGGCCTTCCATGCAGCCCCAAGTTGAGAAATTTATTCGATCTTGTTCATTATGCTCCTAATCCAAGCCATCGAACCGAAAACATGGCTTATATCAGCCATAGCCTCTTCCTTCATGACCTTAGGATTCAATCTCCATGGAATTTCTAAGTGGACTCCCAACCACCGAAAATAAATATGATTTAATTTGGGTAGTGGAATGTCGCTTCAGCAAAATGGCACTTTTTACTCCATGCACAAAAACTGCAATAGTAGCACAAACAACAAAGCTATAATTCTAGCATGTTTGGCCACATTTTGTCCTACCAAGCACTATCATATTAGATAGAGATTGTCGCTTCCTAAGCACATTTTGGAAGACAATCTCGGTGCTACTAGGGTGCAAACTCAAGTTTTCCACAACATTCCATCCTCAAACGGATGGCCAAACAGGTGAATAGGGTCTTGGTTCATGCTCTTAGAACTCACTTTAGACGCAGCAAACAATGGGACAATTATTTGCACATCCTCCAGCATAGCTACAACAAGGCCACACATTCCTCTACCAAGTTTTCTCCTTTTGAAGTCTGCTTGGGATTCCAACCAACATCTCTAGTAGAGCTGCCACTCACTTTAGCTCCTCAAGGTACCATGCACCAAAAAAAGGAACAAATCTCATCCCAACGATTTCTACAACAAATTTCACTATGCCACATTGCAGTCACAACAACACTCAAAGGAACTCAAGATCAGACCAAGCAACGCCATCACAAACAAAGGAAGTTCCAAACCTTTCAACTTGGAAATAAAGTTTGGTTACACTTGGATAAAAAATTCTTCAAAGGCTAGCATCACAAGCTCCTTCCAATAAGATATGGCCCTTATAGTATCATTGAAAAAATTGGAGAAAATGCTTACAGATTGGATCTTCCACCACAACTCGAAATCCACAATGTCATCAATGTCAATCATCTCAAGTTGTTTGAACCCCCCTACTGTAGGAACAGGTCATCATTACTCATCGAGTCGACAACATTCCAAACTTCCAACTCTCCTTCGTGAAAGATACTCTCCTCGATACCGAGAACCATTCTACAAGGCACGAGGTATACACTTCTTATATTGTGGCTCATCAAGGACAAACCCCAGCTTAGGCAAATTGGATCACAGCTGAAGTATTGCAAAGAATGTTTCCTCACCTTCTCATGGAAGCCGGGACGCTTCTAGATCTAAACACGGAGGAATTGGGCAGCGTGGAGAAGATGGAAAAAGGATAAATTAGGTTTATTAATTAATTATGTTTATTTATGCAAATAAGAAAACTCCTCATTATATAAGAGGATGCTCCCTAATAAAAAATGTCTTCTTTGTTTTTGCTTAAACACGTCTCTCTCTACGTTTCCTATTTTGCTTATTTGTTTTATTTTTTAGGGTTTAGTGTGAAGCAGCCATAGCGCCTCATTCATGGCAACCTGTGGTCTTTCAATCCTCTGTGATCACCTCCCATATAGAGAGCTAGCCTTCCCCATAGGCTTTCTCACTCACTAGAGGTTTTCTTCTTGTTGCTAGAATCTGCTAAGCAAGTAGGAGTAGGACTGATGCTAGGCTCTTGCTGAGATATTCCAACTTCATGGGAAAATGATCATAGATCCTCCTTCATCACGCTGCACTGTCAGCACCTCCTCACATCAAGGGGCACGTGTAGTTACACCTCTGTGCATCTCCGAGAGCTGAGCATTGACTTCAGCTGCAGAGTACCGGTTCAGCCTATGCTTTATTGATTGTACCCCTAAAAAAGAAGTGTGTGGAAGATCACATGTGTACATCGAGGATCTGGACACTAGTTCTGAAGTGATACGAATTCTCCATTACTGTTTATTTTCTCTACTATGAACTTAAAACTAGCCAACGACAGAGCAAAGCTCGATATTCTATATTATAGGGCGAAATAACTTGGGGAACTATCAGTGTTAATGGTATCATACTCTTGCACTATCACCCAAACGCTGATTAATGATGGCTCATTCCCAAATATTTACCTTAGGGATCAATTGGCCTATTGAAATCCGTGAGGCTGAAGCATTGTACAGTTTTCCATTTTTGGCCGATAGAGTGTACATAACACACGTGCATTCCCGAAACAACTAAATCAAATCAAGGTATCTTGGTTTTAGATAAAATCGATCATGTCAACTCAATGGGTTTGAGGATGATATGATCTTAGTTCATGGTAATGCGGTTCAATCGAATCGTTGCCTTTAATTGGGGAAGTCCATAGTAGAATTTTGAAGAGAGTCGTGAACAACTTCTGTCAGGAAATTTCACGAACTCTGCAATTACAATCTATCCTTAAGTAGATTCACATCTGTGTTAATAGATTTGTTGTTAATGTTTGTCACACTTCTAATATATGATGAGAAGCTTAGAGCTATATGTTGGATTTTCAATTTTATTCTAATTCAAAACTGAAGAGAGAGTTTTGGTTAAATAAATTACAAGTACCCTTCAAGAGGATGCGACCCCTACTAACGATCTAGAGCAATATGTAATCACTTAAGTACATAAGTGAGATTTTATTATATATTGGAACGTCCTCCACAAGAATCCATGCCACCTAAATTGTAATCCAAAGAAGTACGCCTGCTTACTTTTAGAAATGACTTGAGATTTTTAGTCATGAGAGGAGTAAAGCTGATGTCTAATAGAAGAGCCACTATATAGTTTTTGAGGAGGACTTTTTAATGATATGATACACGATAGTCAAGCTGATCATTCGATGAGCACTTAAGCTCGTACAAGACTGATTTCACTTTGTCAAAATTGTTAATACATGATTCTAATCCTTGTATATCCCAATAAGAGCTACTTAGTATCTCCTAGGTAGGTAGAAGTCCCCGGTTATCTTAGAGGGTAAATTTCACTACAATATTACCTTGCAAGAAAGGTTAGTTGCAATTGATGCGTTGCGAAAATTGCAAATTTCTTGGGTTGAGAATTTAATAAAAGATAAGAAAACATTGGTGGACATAACCCCTTGGTGGGGTGAACCACCTATATCCATGTCTTTTTAAGTGCATCTTATGTGGTCTCGTTACCAGATTTATGTGCACCTAATGTGTTATATCTTATGTTGAATCTTATGTGTTCCCCAACTTATCTTTTGTGTGCATGATATGTTAGATCTCATGGTGCATCTATTGTGGACTGAAAGTTGTTTGAGGCCCCAGCCTAATGTATTTTTATTTGATGGTAGCCCATGGATTGGGGAACCACAAATATTGGCGAATCTCTCTCTTACGGGCATATTTGATGTATTTCATCTCTGTTTTATTTGATTTTGCGTCTATGTGAAGTTGAGTTATGCTTGATTTTAGGATACATATAATGTTAAGTGAGAAATCAGTGGATAAGCCAATTCTTGAGATAGAACTACATGGATGCAAGTAAGGTTTGAATGCACTACCTAATTAATAAATAATGTCTTAAGGTATTTTTCTATCTGATATGAATCCATGGAACAATTCATAACTAAGTAACATGACAGCCCTGAAAGTAACATGTGGATTGTCCGCCTTAATAGAGTCCTTACTTATAGATAATTATTCATTTTGTTGTTGTTAAAAGCAAATGGAATAAAATAAAAATGGTTTTCGATTTTGAGTGGGAATTCATATCCATGGGGTCAAATGGTTATGCGAATATACACTCCGAGGAGTTTAACTTGCCTATCCTTTGGTTTAAGAAAAAAAAAATAAGAAGAGAGAATTTTATTCCGTTTTTTCTTCCAGTTGCTAGTCCTACTAAACGTGTGTTCTACAGCAAATCATGTATATTTATCATAGTAGATCTATGTATGATCTTCTTTTTCCAATCCGTGCTATTGCCTGTTTAACTTATGGATCGGATATTGATCAATATCGGCTTGATCCGAGCCTGCAATTGTGTGTTTAAAGTCTGGACATGAACCCCATTTACTGTATAGATGCAATTTTAGCCTATCCTATATTTTTTTTATCATATTAGATCTCGATTCAAAACTGTTTCCGAGCCTACATAGAAATTTCTTAGGGTTTAATATTTTAGATCTGAACCGTGTCTGATGTACAGCTGCGATTTGAACATATCGACTACATTCATCTAGGAGCGGCCTTCTGTAATGTCTCCGAGTCCTGCAATTTCATTTTTTATCATTCTAAGTACTTGTTTTGACGGAGTAGAGATAAGCTGCAAATTTCAATGTATACACATATGTATGAATTATTAATTGCGATGTGGAGCCTACGATCTGGAACCATCTTAACCCTCTGATGTCTGCATTTTGTTGGATCTGATTTGTTTAGATCCCAACATCGGCTTTGGTTATTGAGACTGAATGCTTCCCTATATTCTATAAATACATATTAAATATGATTGAGTGGGTTTAGATCTGGTCTTTTATACTTGGCTGCGATGGAAGATCTATGAGGTCAATTTAGCTTCAATTACAAGTAGATCGCTAAATTGAATCTATTCCCTCATCTTCAGTGCAATTTGTGTGGTATTTCTGCCCAATTCCGCAACTGGAAAGTGGCTGAAATGCCAAAGTTAGAACATCTGTTTATTTACCTGTGATTTTTGTGGCTGGGTATTTAGTCAATCTGGAGTTTTTGCCCAATTCCGCAAACTAGTAAGTGGGAGAAATGCCAAAGTTAGAGCATTTGTTTATTTACCTATTATTTTTGTGGCTTGGTATTCCGGAAATATGGCATTTTTAGTTCTGCCCAATTCTGCAATTGGTATGTGGCTGAAAAGCCAGAGTTAGAACGTATGTTTATTTCCTGTAAATTTTGTGGTTGGATGTTCCAACAATCTAGAGTTTTGTTTTGTTCATTTCTAGAACTGATATGTGGCTGAATTGCAAAAGTATTAGAGAAAATTATAAATGATTAGTGGTCTGTCTATAATATGGAATTATATTAGGGATATGTGTAGAGAATGTAATAATTTTGTCTAAAAGTAATTTTGTAATGCATTATAAGAAGTATGGCAATAAAGTGGTTGCGTGTTGTAATATTTTATTTGGATGATGTTTGTTATGATTACGTGTCCCAACATCGTTGGGTACCTAAACTTCCGTTAGTAAACTCTAGAGAACATGCTAGAGTTCATGTGGAAGTTCAACCTGAGTATCGTACAATTAGATACTTTCAAGGACGTTGGAAAAATGACTTTGCGGAATGTAGCCTTCTATTGTCATAAAAAGGCGACAAACGTTTCATGGATGTAACCCGGAGGTTGGGGTGAATCACGTACATTGGTGTTTCTTGTTCTTGGTCAAGATTTTTAAAATTTTTGTGCATCTTTTTGTGTTTTTATAACATCCTTATGTATCCTTGTTGAATGATTAATTACTTTGAAAAATGAGCAAGGAAATGCATGGTTATCTTCATGATGTTGTCCGCATACTAGGAATGTTTTAAAGGCACTTTAATGTTGTGTACCACACCCCTTAACGTTATAAAAGTATATTTGACTTACACTAAGATATTTACATGACTCATATGTGGTTGATAGGAGATTGTAAAGATGTGATATGAATGGAAGGATGTCCCTTCTGTCTCATTAGTTATAAACAGACTCGTGTGTGGATTTGAAATCTTATTAATTAGATGAACCTCTTGTTTAGAGTCAATTGTATACATTAAAGAGCAAGAAAAAAATTACCCCATTATTTCTGCAACTTTACCTAAGGAACTATGGGTTCGTAACACTTTATTGGCATCTATGTATTTAATATTATAATGTGCATTACTAGCATTAATCGACATAACCAATCTATAGACAAAAAATTACAAAAATTTAACTAAATATCATAAAACATATACCATCAATGCAAAAAATATTACAACTAACTAATCCACATACTTTACATGCATTATATTGATTTAATATTCTAATACACTTTAGTTATATTATTCCACATGCCCAATCTATAAATCCAAAAATTATGTAAATTAAATATATCATCAAATATAATTATAAATACATGAAAAATTACAAAACAAAAAATATATTAGTGAATTTCAATATTTCCATGTCCCATAATAAAATCATACATGACAGTTAACCTCATTTTCATAAAGATAAATTTATAATCATATAAATATAAGACACCATTGATAGTTAAAACTTATTCCTTTTTTCAACAGTTTTTCTACTATAACTTATTTTCACTTCTTTTGTAGTATGTTAACTTCAAGGTATTCATAAGCAATATGTTCATTTCTTCTTTATTATATTTTTTTGGTGGTTTCTCTTTTGTTGAATCAAGCTTCCCATGAAGGAAATGCAATATACATCTTGTGCCATACCCCAATTGTGTGGACCACACATTTACCATAATTAACAAAAAATGGTGTTTAAGTGATATAACGAGTTATTGAAGAACACTAAATTTTTTTGTATAATAGTTTAATATAAATATAAGTAATAATTTTCATTAACTAGTCAATGAACAATGTGGCCTGCCTAGGTACTTTAATCTTCTTTTTTCCTCCTAACATACTCATTTATAAGCTTGGCCCATATAATGAAAGAAATAGGTTTATATACCAAAATCAAACTAAATCATTATAAGTATCCTACATCCAATTTTAGTTTGATAATATCTTCATGGGTTCTCTCACCATTAATTCCCTCAATATTACTACTTTTCTAATGCATAAAAAAAATTCAAAGCATTAATTTATAGGAAAAAATAAAGTGTGAACTAATTTTGTAACTAATCAACACTCAAAATAAGACAATTTTAATTTCCTTAGTATTGGCTTTAATAATTAGTGATTGTGCCATACATTCTTGCTATTACCATAGCTTTAAAATTGATCTTGAGCTCTAGCTTTAGCTCATATTTAGAGCCTAGATAATTGTACTTATCTACCTACATTACATAACATTGCTTATTCTCATTAACCATTAGAGTTAAATAAAACTTGAAATATCTTATAATAATAAAATAATGGATTAATTATTTAGTACTTACAATTTTGGATGTTAATTTGATGTAACCACCCCCGCCCTATTATCCTAATCTCACTTGAGTGTCTTTTGAAGAATATTTGATCCTACCAAAAGATTCAACAATTCACATATTCACCTTTCTTTTAAGTAAAAAACATTAACATATTCAATTAAAAATATCATCTACCTCCCTACATTTGGTGGAACCTTTTGGCTCTTCTCATTTTCATCTCCTTTGCATATTCAATTTGATCCCTCCTCTCTCTTTTTAGAATATAAGAGGACTCTCATGCCCACCTCATGCCTAATTCTATCTTCCAAGTTAACCCTATCAGTGTGGATCATGGATTTTAAATAAGCATCAACCATAGAGAATACTTTACTTTGGTTGAGTTTATCACTAAACAGGATGACCAAGTAGCCTAATAGTTCCTTCTTTAAATGAGAAGGTTTATTATCAATCCTAATATGATTGTTAGGATGGAAAATATCTAGTGTTGGGTTATTAAGGTGCCTCTAAAAATTCATATTTCATACCAAACCATATTTCCACTAACTTGAAATAAAGATAGTTTGGTATACATTTATATCAGGCTATGAAAATAATTAATACAATTATTAATTACCAATTTTTTTTTAATATAGAATAGAGCTACGTTATTCTCCATCAAAATTTCAATTTTCATTGCTCTAGTGCTACCAACACATAATAATCTAGGAAAGAAACCACTGGACAATTCAATAGTGCATTGTTTGGTGTGATATTATAATGGGTGGCATATTCCCCATGTAATTTAGAGGTATACGGATGAGTGTGGATTCATAGAAATAGATGCACAGGAAAATAATGTAGTTGGTAAGTAACTAGTGATAAGGCACAATGGAAAACTGGGTATGTGGTTTTTCCTAACCGAACTGAATCATAGCCTCTATTGATATTGGAAAATTCTATAGAAAAAATAAAACAAAATAAAAAACTTATCAACTATAAAAATAAATAGATAAATCAATTTAAAATTTGATTCCTACTCCATATTTTGTTATTTGAGACACAAAGTCCTCTATCTCATTAAAATCAAACAATGCAAGCATTCTTTGTTTTCATTCTCCATTGCATTTATGATAGTGGTAAATGGGTTATAATCATATAACATGAAAATTTCGTGATCAACCACATCTAGATAAGATATGGATGCATGCAAACATACATCATCCTCAAACATTATTCAGATAAACTTTAGAAGATTGATAAGTAATGGAAATTTGAAATCGAGATAATATGCATAAGAAACAATTGCAAGAAATCTCATGGAATATAAATAAGGAAGCACGAGGGAGTAGATCATTTAAAAAAAAATGATATGTAAAAATGAGATTCAAAATCGTTTCAAGGATAGATCCAAATTCTTAACATACAAGAAGAACTTTTATTTTACTTCCCCACTTGATAACACACATTACTATAGGTTGATTTGATTCAAATAACAAAAAAACAAGTATAAGTTTTTATACACACTAATCAATAGAAGATGATAGTGATATGAGTATTGATCTAGTAATATTAATAACTCCTATGTATTGTGGTGCTAAGAACTTATATAAGTTTTCTAGGTAGCATTTTCCAATAATTAACTTAAAATAGGAGTCGATTTCAAGATATATGCTCAATAGTAATAAGTCATCATTTTATAGCACTTTCCACATCTTCAATCTTGAGTACAATTTTTTTTGAAGAAGGGAATCTTTTGTTCTTATAATAGCCTTCTAATTTAGAGGTACACAAGAACCAAATCAATTAAAATACAACACCAACTTCTTTAAATAAGTTCTATTAAATAGTGAAAGTATCATTATTTCAAGGAAAAAATGCATCATAATAACATATAACAAATTATCTTATAATTTAAACTAGTCATCATAAATTACGCACTTACAAAGTTACACACTACTTTATAAAAATAAAAATGGGCAAGTTGTGGTCAAGCAAAGAAGAATTATACAAGTAAAATGTGAAAACCATTGCATCAATAAATATGTATAGAAAACAATAACATTACCAAAAAAGAAAACCAAATGTTTGATCATTTGTTAGTCAGAATGATTTTGAGACTTCGACGCATATATTGAGCGAGAGAAATAAAAAAAGTTCAGGACTTTTCACCTAAAAAAATATTGACATAACACTCTCGCCCAATAGTAATACTCCCACCAAACATATGGTTAATTTTAATGATCTCTGAAATGAGTATCATATCATTACATCCTCCTTAAATAATGACCGTCAAATGTCCAGTTCTACATGCTCATTTAAAGGTAACCCCTATTATTCTTTAGAGGTAAGGAGCCTTCGAATTTGGTAGGATCAACAAAAGTAGCTTCCCACGTGGCCATTCTTCCTTATTATTTATATCAAGGGGTCTGCTACTTTACCCCCTTGTTGTTTGTCCATGTTGTTGGGATGGATGACCATTACCATGGATCATGTTCTTTCTACTTGGATCATCAACCATGAATGTGCATTTCATATTCAAGTTCTTAATAATATTAGGTCATGGAAAAGGGTGTAGAAAAAGCTGTAAAAAGAAATTTTAATTATGATTTTATTGGTTGATTTACAAAATAATTATTTGTGAGTTTATTATGGTTGTAGTGTAAAATTTTATAAGGAAATTATTTCAATTTATTTATTTAAATAAAAATAACTAGTTTAATTGGTTGTGATTTTGATTGAAAACCTCATAACTAATTTTGGGTTTTTTTTTTAATAAGTAAATAAATAAAAATTGGTTTAAGGTATTTGAGAAACAATTATTTTGTGAAATTGTGTGTATAATGCAAATCCTTATAATTATATCATATTTTTACATGTTTGTGTAGAAAATAAGTCATTAGCCCCACTTTATGGTACATGTGAACATGATATTTATGCTAATATAGATGAGGACTCAGTCTCCATAAATATTAAGAAACTTTAATACCACATAATAAAAATGATGCTAATACCACCACCTTAACACCACCAAATGTAACTTTGCTAATTTTAACAAGATAACACCACAAAATTGCAATTGATGTTAATACCACCACCTTAACACAACAAAACATAAATAATGTTTTCTTTAATGTGTGTACTACAGGAATCAACAATGATGCCTAAGCTGAACAGACCTTAAAAAAACTGGCAGTTGCCAATCAGCCGACATCCGTATTACTAAAATGTAAATATTACTTACTCATAGTAATACAACATAGATTTTTTTCTTTAGATGCACACAGATTATGGAGAATAGTATTTAAAATTGTGGAGAAGAAAGTAGGTCAACATAGTTCTCAATTATCTCACCTCTACAATTTCTAAGCAGATATCTACACTGACAACCCAACGGTCTCTGTATTACCAGGAGGGAAGTTTAGTCAGACGGCCCGTATTCCTCGGTCTCTCCCGTATTCCTCCGTCTCTCCTGGCGCGCACTTATTCAGCCTAAAAAATAGTTGAAACTTTAAACTGACCATATAAAATGACGACTTTGAATGTTAACTAATTCATGCCACAGCCAGTTATATGTATATTCCCTTCCGTATCCTCTACGAACGAAGACTCTCTCGATTGGCCATACTTCAATTTATTTGACTTTCACTTCAATTTCAAATCTGAAAACTTTCGTGGGACTCCGCTCCTTGGCCTCTTCCTCATGTATTTATAGACGATCGCTCCCGGTCAGTATTGCATATTGTATTCATTCAATACATTATTAGCAAGTTCATCTGCAAGTGCAAACCACTCATACCTCCCGTTTTCATCACTTCCATATATCCATTGTCGAACCTATCATTCTCAATATTATTTTGTATTACAGGCTTCCATAAGCATACGAGTGAAAAATTGATCAAAATGAAAAACGACAAGTATGTCCCTGCGGTTGCTGCCCTTACCCTACTTATGATTACGTTGTTGTTTAAGGAAATCCCAATACTTATGGTTGCTGCTGCTCCGGGAACTCAACCACCCGGTCATGTTCCAACTCCTTCAAAGCCAGAGAAGAGCAGTAAAGTCGATTCTTCCGTTGAATCAATTAAAGTTGATAGTAGTACTCCCGGATCTCAACCCAACGCCCATGTTCCGACTCCTCCGCAGCAACATAATGCTGATTCTTCCATCGGGGCGTCGGCAGCAGCAGCAGGAGCTGGATATAGTAGCTGTTCTCCCTCAAGTCAATGTAACTCCCATGTCCCAACTCCGGGATGTTGCAGTCGCCAATCAAAGAAGGTGCAGCAAGTGAGAGTCAATGCAGGCAAAGACGAGAGGTTAATTAGGGATTATAAGGCTTCCATGAATGCTAGAAAGCACGGACCGGTAGATCATACTTATGATTAAATACCCCAAGAACTTAGCTGGCTCTTGAACCGGAAACAATCTCTTCCCCACACCCACCGACCTATTTTTAATATAGATGTTTCTCATTCGTTCTGTGCAGGTAGAATAATGAAATAGGGTTTCAAACTATTCATTCACAAGAATAATACTGCGCAGGAAGAGTCATGGCATAGGATTTCACCCTATTCATTTACAAGAATAAACAGAAGTATAGATATTCATTCATCAATTAAACTGATTGATAGACGGAAAATAGTGGCCGTTTGTTGTTACCGTTCTTTGGTCAATTTCATTTGATAACTTATAAAAATGGTCAATTTCATTTAATAACTTACAACGAAGACTTTAAATACCGTATATTCATTTTGAATTGATATTACAAATTTTTCAACATAAATAATTAAGCAATGTTTTTTCATAATTATATTGTACCATTATTATTTCTTTTCTATAATATTGTCTTTTATGAAAATTATCTAACATTTTCTGCATTTTAAAAATTATGATATTAATATTAATTTAATTAAATAAAGATTATGAGATTTTTATGGATTAATATTTAATATATTTTCATAAAAATTTTCAAGTAATTATAAATTTAGAGTTACGATGAACTTCATATCATTTTTTTATTATGACTTTAATTAATTATTGTTATATTTAAGGTATATGCTCAAATGTGTGTAATGAAAGTGATTAAATATTTTTTCAAACTTTAATTGTTTTATGAATTAGTTCTTGGAGTGGATCAAAATAATAGAAATGGATACCATATTTTTTAACTAAAGTTTTACTATAACCACTTTGTATTTTATGGAATTATAGATATGGATCATCAACATTACAAAATTAAGTTGCAAAAACTAAATTTATTTGTATTTAAAGAATGATTATTTCAACAAGTTAAAATTACAATTTCATCAAAGATTTAATGGTCAAATTTATGTGATGTGAAACTAGCAAAATTCAAACTCATAAAATGGACACAAAATTCTCTTTTGAAGTAGATAGCTTATTGCTAAGGCCTTGGTCCATCACATTATCCCTACATAAGGAATGATTTTCTTATGGTGTCCATTTATCAAAATGTAAGTAAAAGTGTTATTTTTCAAGACAAACGATATGGTAACTAGACAAAAGTTAGGGTCTAACATTATACCAACTTCATCTAGGGATCATGGGCCATAAACAATGGAACATTAAGAGAAACTTGTAGTACCTATGATTATTGGTAAGGATCTTCCACGCCCTTCAAATTATACATTAGCAAGAAATCATCCTATGATAGTGATTTTGATCCCGTGGTAGAGAGTATGGTCTAACATACCATGTAGATGTTAGGTTCCAAGTACACATATTTTGATGGCGAGTGTATAAGTGCTCTAGGTATGGATGATTAGACCCATACCATGGCAAAGGGATAAAGAAAGTGTTTAAGGTCGTAACATTTACCTATCGATCTCATGGGCCATGTGTACGACCATAAGTAGGAAAAGGTTCAAAGAATTAGTTTGTACAACATTATTTGTTTTATTACATATCATATGTTTCTTACTAGATCTATGATAGTAAGATGACATTATGTGTCATATAATGAATGAGTCAAGTCCGAAGGACAACCACCTTTGTTATGACCATAGTTTTCACTTAACAAGAGATCATTATAAAAATATATTTAGTGGTTACTAGGAAATGAGATGTTAATAGGCTACTGGTGTTAACAACTTGGTTTTTTTCACCTACTTTCTCATGAGTTTCATTACTATCATAAGTTATCATTGGTAGAATTAACCCCATGTCAATATCATTAATCCATATGACCTTAGCAGAATAACCAAAAAATGAACGACAATTCAAAATTTAACCATATCGAGCAAGTTGTTAGGATCCTAGTAGGTGACCTTCATTAACTCCTTGGGGTTTTGGTGTAACATTTCACCACATCTAGTATCAAAGCTTCCACCCAGGTTTCACTCACGTAGTGGATGGAAATTTCAACATTGCAGTGATCATTAGGGGCTCATATGGATCAAAGAGGGAACCACCATATCAATACACATCCAACATAGAGTCTAGACTATGGAGCATGGTGGAATGTTAGGATCTTAATTGGAAGGATTGACTAACACCTCAATATTTTTGTGTAATTGTTCATGTGACATCAAGATTTTGGTATCTTAGTAGGTGACCGTTATTAATAGCTTCTAGTTTTGGTGTAATAGTTAATAACACAATTCATAGAATTTATGTTAAAGCTCACACCCTACGTCGCTTCTTTCGCATAAAAACCCATGGTCTAGTGAAAGAATTCAATTTATAGGTCATTCATTATTGCACATTTTGAAAACAAAAGTAGATGTTGAAAGTCGATTAAAAAAAAATTAAGGTCAAAACTAACTATTAATTTGGTCATCCAATCCCTAGCATCTAGACTTTAAATCATCATTGCAATGGAGAGGATCAACATTGGAAATAAACATGAGTTATGTCCATCATATATCCTATAAATAAAAACTTCATGGTCACCATATCCATAGAAATGATAAATTCAAAGCATTGTTATACTACCTAAATCCCACTAGAAAATGAGAGAGAATCCACCCTTTCCTTGATTTCTCTCCATTGTGGGATCATCAACTAGTCACTTGGACGAAGAATTTGATACAAAGGATATTTATGAACTCTCCCTTGGATTAGATCTATAGGTCCCCTAGAATTGACAACTAGTACCAACAATAGTACATTTGGGTACAAATTTTGATTATGTTTCTAACAGTTTCTTAAATTACAAAAGTAACATAATATAGAAAACTAATGCGCCAAATTTTATTTATCGTAACAACATTGGAATATGTTTTCATCATACAAACTATCACTTTTAAGACAACACATTATTTCCACATGTTACATTTGCATTAATTTCATGCTTTCTCTTTATGTTGTAATGTTGTCATTGTTGCTAACATTAGGTTGCCACACATTCGACATTAATCGTTTCCATGCATCACATTTGCATCCATTTCATGATCTTTCTTTATGTCATAATTGTGATTTTTTTTTAGAAGACATCTTATTGTCACAAAATGAATGAAATATAGAAAACCAAAATGTCTATTTTTCAATAATAAAGTGTTAGATGATCGACATAAAATATCTTTTAATAAAAAATTGAAGAGTTCCTTCGTTAGTTAGACTTTTTAATATGAAGTTCAATGATCAAATAAATGAAGTTACACAATATATTACAAATTACTCATAAAAATAATTTATTGGAATGATATATTTTTAATATTATGATATAATTTACTAGTAGCACTTCACATATCTAAAGTATATATAAAAAATATAAAAATTAATTAAATAGCATAAGACACATATGATTAATGTGTTAAAAATTACATGAAACAAAAAAATACCACTCACTCATCCTCATATTTTTATGAGGATCAATATTTATCTAATATTGTAATATACTTTACTAACATTAATCCATATACTTAATCTTTACATTGAAAATTTACGATAATTTAATTAAACATCATAAAACGCAGAATTGTTAATTCATGAAAAAGTGCAAAACAAAAGTCATATCAAAATATAGGGCATTTCAATATTTGTATGTCCCACCAAAATTATATACGATGAATATCTCCATGTACATAATGATTAAGTTAGAATAATTGAATATAAGATAAAACTCGTAGTTAAAATTTGTTGTGATTTTCCAAATAGCGTATCTTTTTATATACAATCACTTCCTACATCGCTTCATATTTTTTATTGATTATCTTCTTTTGATGGTCGCAAATGTCCATTTTTAAAGAACATGATCTAAAAGGCTATGTCAAAGATGAAGTCGTAAAACCTTAAGGAGATGAAGCAAAAGAAAAGAATGAGAAGGATATGGTCAAGGATAAGAGGATCATAGATGACTCTATTAAGGATCACTTGATACCTCAAGTATCCCCAAAGAATATTTGATATCATTAACATTGCAAAATCGGTTTGCACATATTACTAAATATGTTTCTACTTAGAAAACAATGATTTCAACAAACAAAAATCACAATTTCATTAAACATTTTATGGTCATATTTGTGTGATGTCAAATTAGAAACAATCAAAATTATAAAATCAACATAAAATTCTCTTTTGGAATAGATGGAATGTGCATAAGGACTTGGTTCATCACATATGCCCTATTTAAGGAATATATTTTTTATAAGTATTACATGGTGGCCATATGAAGAGGTAATGTAAGAATGATAGTTTTCAATAGAAAGGGCATGTTTTGTAGACAACATTTACGGTCTAATATTATACACACTATGTCTAGGGATAGTGGCTCATAAACAACATAACATGAAGAGAAATGTAATATCCCTCTCCTATGCCCTTGAATAATTTGTAATTTTGCATATTATTGTACTCGTCTCGGTGAGGAGCTCAAGGCAAAGGCCCCACGAATACAACACCTTGTGGCTTATAAAAGTTAACTATCTAACTGAAAATACTTAGAAGATAAAATGCAATGACACAACATAACAAAGGGCTAACTAATGGATAAAAAACTTATCCCAACACAAGACGCCCTAGGAGAATACTCAATCCTAGTAAACTTGATGAGAGGGGTCGAGGGGTTAAAGAAAGAACCAAGGAGAAAACAATCCAAAGAATTAGAAACATATATACGGATAGGATAAACAAAAGTGTGATTTATTGAAGAGAATATATATATATGAAATGAATTATATAGTGAGGAAATTGGAACAGCATATAGTGAAGAAATATATTTAAAATATATAAGAGAGGCAATAGCTTACGTATATATATATGTGTGTGTGTGTGTGTGCCTTATTTCCTATGGATAACCATTGTAAGAACGAATACCTATATTAAATGGGATATGATTCTATCCTCTGCATCAGCCATGAGTTTAGGAACCATTACAGGATATTTTAGTCACCAATTGACACATCTTATACTCATCATTAACTTTCCTTTGATTATGGAAATAATGATGGAAATGGTTATTAGAATTTTGAAGGCCTTTTAATTACTCCCCATGATTGGGGTTAAGAGACGTTGAACCAACCATTCTTTATTGCCTGAACAAGCCCAACTCTGATGGACGAGGTAATTTAGGGCATGCTTAGGTGCTAATAGAGGAAGGGAATTGATGTAGCTCTATGAAATTGATGGAACTCAACGTTTTGAGGGAGGAGGGATGTGTATTTGAGGAAGATGGATTCCTGCGTCTCAGGGGGGAGCTGGGGGTGAATGAAGGAGAGTATGGCTGGATGGGAGGGTTTTTCGTGTAATGTCCCTCTGTAATATCCCTCCTAGACCTGTGAATGTGTTTTAAACCTTTTTTCATTTTATTGTAATTGTCTTCTGGTGAGGAGCCCAAGGCCAAGACCCAACCAGTAAGACCTTGTATTCGATACTACCCCAAGTTCTTTAGGAGACTTAAGGATTGGATGCGGCTCGACGACGGGTGGTCGAAATCCACTATGAAAGATCTCAAATAACATCCTAGGTCGAAGTAAGACTAAATGGACTACCTTACCTTTTGGGGCTGTATTCTGTGCCTTCACGACTGGGACACCATGATTTGGTACCTAACCCTAACTTCGTTTAAACCTCAATAGAGGGAGCTGCACTCATTCTTAGTTTCTACATAAGATTTAAGAGAGTGAAGACAAGCAATGGAATGTTCCATCGAAAGGAGCATCAAACGCTTCAAATATATATCTATATATATCTATATATGATAAAATAAAATAAAATAATAATAAATGATAAGGTTGTGGGAAAAGGATGATTCCCTCAGCAAAAAGGAAAAAGGTACGGGGACTATCATTACAGGAAAATAATGATAGATTTCGTTATAAGAGGCACGGATTGAAAGTAAAACCATATATATTAATTAATTAACGAATCAAACAAAAATTCAAGTCTTGTTGTAAAAAGGGGAGGGAATTAATATTGACATAAGGACTCATGATAATGACTAAAGACATATGGATTGTGTATGAAGTATATAACTATATACAAAATCTTATGTTAGGGGATTATTTATGAAAATAATTTCATACACAATGTGGAAACCCTTATAAGCTGAAAAGCCAAACAACCTCTTTATATATAGAACCTCATTTATTAAAAGATATATATATTCATATTTCATATGAAAGTACTTTACAAGATGACTTTGACTTGGAGTGTTATGTCGATAACAAATCTTGGACCCGATACCAAACTTTAGCAACCATGCAAGGCTTCGTCTATGGGTAACATCCTAGGTTTAAATAACCAACCAGCAGCCTCTCTATTAAAGCCCCTCCTACTTGGTTCTTATTTGGAACACTGCGGGAACATGCCTATATTATAGTGTAGAAATTCATTCTCGAGGTGTTACCTTGGCTACTAAATACAATAGTCGGGCGTATAATTCCTATCCTGACGGGTGCATCATAAGCAAGTAAACATCCATCAGTTTTCCAAAAACCTACAATAAGGCGGCATCTCCGCCTGAATCGAGTGAGTACCAGCGTTGCCACCTTCTATCAAATCTTGTGAGACAAGCTGCTCTTCTTTATGAAGTGCATAAACTTAAAGATTGCATTGAACCTTGTCATGGAATACAAAAATGGGGCGAGGCGTTACTTCCTCCCTCTACTGGTCTTAACTTTAATAAGCTTAAATTAAGGAGGCATTACTTTTGATTAAAGAACATTGATTTTGGGAGCGAAAGATTCCCTGACTCATTCACGCCCATGGTGGAAACCATTAATTAAATTATGGCCCAATAAGCTAAGGCGTTAATTACTCCCATGATTGTTTTGACCAGAGAGAAATGTTGATTATGCGGGGGGGGAGAGCGCAAACCATAAAAGGGCAGTCAGTCTCCCGGGGAGGGGGCTATACTCTTACAACCCTTTTGGTATCTAGGTTTGCCTTCAGGTAAAAATTATTTACCATGACATTGTTTCCCCTTTGGCAAGGAGCCTGTGTTCTCTTCTGGGCGGATGCTCGTGATAAAAAACAAAACGAACCATGGAACGTTGCATCCACGGGGGAGGGATTTTGCCTTGCCTATGATTTGGTTGGAGAAAAAGGTTGTAAGTCTCCTCTCTTGATGTGATTGGTTGTATTTTGTTGTTCTTTGGTTTCAGGCTTCGTGGCGTGCCTTCACATATTTTAGTATGTATGATGCTTCAAAAACCATCTATGATGTATTGGATTCGTTGTGTGTGGATACCGATCCATGAAACAGCTGGATGAAAACTGATCCATGAGATAGTTGTGTGAAACCGATCCATGAAACTGTGATGCTATTTGAAATCGCTGTGTGAAAAACCCGTCCATGATGTCTTTGGAACCGGTGTGTGTATTTTGATTGGGGAAAACGATGCAGGAATCTTTTCAATTGCTATGTATTACACTCGCTGAGTATTTTTTGTTGATTGAGGAAAACGATTAGGAATCTTTTTAATTGCTGTGTATTACAGTCACTGAGTAGTTTTTGTTGATTGAGGAAAAACGATCCAGGAATCATTACAGCTGCGGTGTATTAGGAAAACGATAGAGGTTTAAAAATTCTTAAGAGCCTTACCTCTATTCTGATCTTGCCCTTGGGTTTGATAGGTAGGAATACCACATTTGGGTTAGGGAGTACGGTCATCTTGGATATAAGTGCTTGCAAAACACTCATGTAATCTTATGATGGACCTTTCCTCTTCGAATAGATGCATCGCCAGGGTTTTTGATCAACTCTCTGAGTCTCTGGGTTATAGCTTAGGAAAACCTCAAAATAAAAACCCTTATGGGGTTAGTGAACCATCCCCTTGCCATATTGAACTCGCCTTCTAGGAGTTGAAGGGAAATAAAATACATATCTATCGGCTCATGTACGACTGACACTAAAAAGAAAAAGTATGTTCTCCTCTACCCTGGAAAGAGAAATTATGTTTACAGCATACACATTTTATTTTGGTTTGATTTGAATGTGATTAAGGAACAACCTGTTTACCTTCCTATTTTTGAATATAATAAGAGACCCGTGTTGATTTGTTTAGAATTCCCCACTTGTGGATAGTGTGGGAATTAGTTCAGAGAGGCTCAGCAGGAGGAGACCGATTGGAACAAAATGTATGGTATGACCTTGATCTGCATAATTTTTTTTAATGAAATAAATGTCATGGGCCGATGACACTTTTGGTGGATGTAACCCCAAGGTTGGGGTGAACAACATACATTGGGTCTTGTTTTGTGTACCGTGTATATAAATGTTGCACGTATCAGTGTTTGTGCCTTAATGTGCTTTGAGTATACAATTATTTCTGCAATGTGTGTAGATTGTTCCTTTTTTATCAAAATGGTTGGTCTTTCTGTTTATATATATACTATCTTGCAAGGTCTAACGCTGACAGGATGACCTGTGGAAGTTATAACAAACAGTAAAATTTTAGGTATAGATCCTGTAAAATTGTTTATTTAATGCATAAGTTACTTCTATCTTGATAATCTTACAAGTACACCCTCTTGTGCCAACATTAGAACTAAATGTTGAAAATGTTCCTAATAAGCAACATATTGGTAAGCTATGTTTGCACCAGAAGGGAGCTCACAACTTATGTTAAACTGATAAAAGTGTGGCGTGGTATTTTTCACCTGTGCGGTAGCTAATAGTCTTAGAGAGGACAACTTAAACTGTTAATTGGTAAGGTCGTATTTTGCAAATTTATATTATAGATATGAATGCACGGTGTTACAGCTTAATAATCAGATGCCTCCAATTTGCAGATAAGGAATTCTATATGCCTCTACTATTTAACATCTAAACTTTGATAAGGTTGTGTTTGCGGAAAATTCATATCATGCATACAATGGGTTACATCTTAATAAACTAATGGTTGTATGCCTCTACTATTTCGCTTATGAAATTGACAAGGTTTTACTTGCAAACTTCGTATGATAGGTATGCATGTATTGTGTTACAGCTTAATAGGTCGGATGCCTGCGATTTGTAGATAAGGAATTTTATATGCCTCTGCTATTTCACATCATGAAGTTGATAAGGTTATATTTGAAAATATGTAAGCATTGGTTAGCCGCAAAATATTTAAATCAATACATACGTATAGGTGCCGCGATTTGCAAATAAGGTGCTTTATGTCCTCTGCGATTTCATGTCTGAAATTGATAAGGAACGTATTTCTTATTTAGGATTGATGATGTTTTTCTTTTCCTAACCAAACGATATATGTTAAGCTTAAAGATTTGGGATTTTGTATTCCTATGCTACGATTTCATAACTGCAAAATGGTGTTAATTTTAGTGAGTGTGTGTTGTGCTTGCACACCTGTTTTTTATCTTATTTCGCTCGGATTCTCAATTGCTGAAAGATCAAATTATTCTCTGTTTTCTCCTCTCTAGCTGAATCATTTTGTAATACAATACCCTGGATCTATGCTAAATAGCTGAATCATTTTCGATTAAAAGCCTAAGGAGCAATAGTGGAAATGAAACTTTACCCCTTTTTCACCCATCATGGCGTTAAGGTCTAAGGTGTATGCTACACCCTCTTATACCTAGGTGCCAATGTGTGAAGAAAAAATTTTTTTGTTTACACAATTGCTACAAAGGAGTCGAATCTGTTAGCAGCAACCTTGATAAAAAATTTCATTCTCATTGTAAAACAATCATTTGAGAATTATCTTTAATGTAATTCACAACGTGTCGTCATCATAGTGCCCTGAAGACGGCTTACTATGCATACCATAAATTAGTAAGATAACAGTAACATTTTTTAATTATATTTTTACAATATTACCTTCCTGTACAAAATAAGGATTAAGGAGCAATCTTTCCTAAAGAGTCATTCTTAGATTCAATTCATACATAATAAGACTTTCTACGACTTCCTCACCATGAGAACAAATGAAAAGGTAATATACCAAAAGCACCTAAGATAACAATTGTCAAGGACACTCAACTTGTGACAATCCCAAATGAATTGGAATTGATTATTAAAAGGAATGCGAAACCGTTTCACTCTACATCAGGAAGACTTAGTTATGCCAATTGGATGAAGCTCATTTTTACATTGGTTGATCCTAAAACATCCTTAAGGAATACCAAAAGATAACATACATATTCTTTATTTTTCCCCATGAGATCCTTATTCCATATTGCCATCCTCCTAAACCAACTTAGTCGTAAAGGACAATTCATAAAACAAACAACAAAGACAAACAAGAGGTTAATATCATTACATCCATATTCCACTTACTTTATAATCAGGCTATATAGGAAACATATACAAGTGCTTAAAGGTTATGCCCATTTATAATCATCTGGAGTTCATTTATGTTTACCTTGAGTCTGTTTCTTGCAGGATGACTCAACTGTTTTTCCTACAAGCACTTCATTACTCTTATACACCCACAATAGACATAGTTAAGAAAGGCATGAATAAAAACCATAACACCAATCTTATAGTATTTGTTTATACTTTCAAACGAAAGCATTAGGCAAAGGGACAAGAATCCCCGAGGTGGTTGTTAAGATACAACAGGGTTAGACATAATCTGTTTCATAATTGAATGCATATATACAGTATGGTACCCTACCATACTTTCATCATCTACATCCTCATTACAACTTCTTCCCTACACTTCACAACTTATCATTAAAATATTCAACTCTTCAAAGAGGAAAAATATAAACTCAATTTATAAATGAAGCTAGCCACTTTAACGACTAACACTAACAACTAGTAATTAAAACTTCTTTTTCTAAGTTAAACGACTTGACTGACTGAAGGCTCGACTTCGAATTTCCACCCAACCAACTAACTCTATCTGGCGTGTGTTAATCTGCCTAGATTCACCCCCGAACTTGGGCGACGAACCCACTAAGGTAACGGGAATCATTCCCGAGTGTTCTAAAGCATGTTTCATGGTTCGACACAATCGTTTATCAACACAATGCTTATCCTACTACCCAATCAGGTGCCATATTATAAAACTTTCTTATCTCTCCATAATATAAACCTTCCTTATCTCAGTATATTCCAGAACTAAACCTTAATAATTTCCAGAATCTTTTAGTTAAAGGAGTACCATTTATAAATACCATTGTATAGATGACTTCGAAATCAGAGAATACAAAACAGAAAGTGCAGAGTTATATATATATATATATATATATATATCGGGGTTAGCGTTTTCCGATTTCGGCTTACAATCAGCAATGCACAATTCTGGATCTGTTCATTTTGGCATTTAAAAAAAATTACATATAATTTCATATATATATATATATATATATGAAGGGTGTATTCATAGAAAAATTAAAGGAAACCACACACAGAAAACGGAGAAAGATAGAGAAACAACCACTTCATTTACAAAAGATGAAGAAACTACCATTCAGAGGCTTCAAAATCGATTGCAAACCTATAATCAAAGCAAATCAAATACCTTGAGAACATTTCAAAACACAGAAGGAAAAAATCAGAGGCTAGAGGATGTGGATGCACTTAGGTCAGAAATTGAAGCTCTTAAAGCCATCATATTCTATGTTGTTAGATATGTTCTTAATGTAAATCAAAAAACATATTACCAGTTCTTTATCAGGGTATTGATGTAGAAATGGTACCACAGTAATTATCCAAGGAAATACCTAGAGAGCGAATTACGTGCTCAAGGGGTAATGTATTTGAAAATCTGTGAATGTCATTACCCAAGTCCCCTTCGAGGAGTCTCGTAGCCTCTAGATGTGTGCAGGGAAACCGATAGGATCCAGGGCTTATTGCCGATCGAAGAGTATAGCTCTGATGAGCTGTGAGTGGAGGACAAACAAGAACCCTTTAACTGAGGTTACTAATAGTAGTATTTTTTTATACCACTTCTTAGAAGGATAAGCGCTATGAACTCCATCGAACTCCATCGAACGTGCTAGGTCACAGTTTACTACTGAAAATATCTACATTCTGAAATGTCTGACCACTATAGTTCATCAGTCTCTTGTGCCTGATAATGTTATGCATGGTTAACAAAGATCTACATTATCATTTCTGAGTGCACTAGTAGTTCATTTTACTCTGAATTCGCTAAACTCCTAGGTTTTTTATCCAACTTAGTTGACATGTTCTCGACATAAGCTTGTGGTCGGCTGACAAAATGGAGAAATCATCAAACTTGGGTTTCAAGTTCCATTCTTGCATTGTTATTTAAATTTTTTGTGATAAATATTGTATAGGTACACACATATCGTGGTGGGTTTTCGGCACCTGAGTAGGGGCACAGAGACACCAAGATGCATACAAGGAAAGCAGAGGCAATAGTTGAAGCTATTGCAAACCTTTTTACCCAAACACCGCTGGGGCTATCCCCATGTGATCCCATTTCCATTAGTCAAAAATACAACCTGAACCTGAGACTTCGTGATCACCACACGATCTGGAAGTGAGCTAAAGTTACACGATACAGCCCAAAATACCACACATACAGGACATGCAGCTCCAAGAAATGATAAAACATATTACTGGCATACAAGGATGGGAACTTCCCCGAACTGCGATTTCACAAGCAGCTCCATAAAATAATAACAAGGACACATCACCAGTATAATCATGATGGGAAGAAAGATATTATCCATACAACCACAAGGGAGCAAAATGCAGCCAGATAAAAACATTCAAAGAAAACACTCAACAAGCAACGTGCAAGGTCTTACTGCATTCTTGGATTTGATTCCTCACGAGATTTGACTCCTCGCCTTGGCCGGTGGCTCCCTGCAACTCCTTGCAACTCTCGGTGATATCCAAGAGGCTTCCCCCAAAAAAAATTGCATTTCCCCACATTAAAAGGTCACGGAGTTCTCTAATTCCTCTCTTCACATGCATGTGGGATAACGATATTGCCATTTTCTCGGCAACCAAAATCCCTTCTCTTTTAGTATAATTTTACCTTTCTAATTATTCATCTTAGATTTTTCTTTATTTGAACAGCCCTTTCCATTTTACTAAATTAACTTTTTTTTAAATGTGGAGAACACTTGGGGAAAAAGTGGAACATTCCCATTTTTTTAAAATATAGAGTTCTCAAAAACTAAGCATTACCATATTATCCACAAATTTAAAAATAATGCCAATTAATGTCCCATTCTCTATATCTATACATATATCATAATATGATGCTCCACAAGATTATAATTTCTCAATGTTTTTCCTTTAATAATGGTTCTGTATCAAAATGTTTTTCTTACAATTGTATCCCATTGTGCTATCTTTTATTATATATAAATATATATCTGTTTAAAGAGTATTTGTCATATGAGCCTTGAATTATTTCAGCATATATAATGTGGTATAGAAGAGCTTTTCAACTATACATAAGGTGTTATTAATATAAGAGTTAGCTCTTCATACTTCAACCATTGCAAGGTTCCCTTGTTTTAATAATTAAAGCATTATATTTCTTAATCGAATTCACTTTATATACCAAAGACTACCATGCTAGTGATTAAACACTACTCCTTATTCTCTTAGTATTTACAAGCACACAACAATTTATTCATTGAGTTTATCAGTTCCCCTTTTCCGGAAAGCCCTTTCCCCCTAGTGGGTTCATCGCCAAATGTCATTTTAGTCGTTCGAAGCTTTCAGTCATTAACCCTATCAATTATAACCACAACTTGACAGAGGTTTATAGTCGATACTTACAGTGATGTTTACTTACACTGTGAGTTCTAGTTTGAGGTGGCGAGGGATGTTACATTTCATCTAGCTGTGGAAGTCGATTGGAAGCTAGAAGCAAGAATACCATACCACGAGGTGTGCGTATTAAAATATGGATCAAGCTCTTAGATCTGGGGTACGTTTTTTTTNTAGCTGTGGAAGTCGATTGGAAGCTAGAAGCAAGAATACCATACCACGAGGTGTGCGTATTAAAATATGGATCAAGCTCTTAGATCTGGGGTACGTTTTTTTTTTTTGTTTAACTCCAAGAAGGCTAACTGAACTGGGTAAGTGTTTCCATAACATGGCTATGCTTTACCTTTTTATATGATAGATTTATCACTAAGGATGCAAGATCCATTTTTGGCTTCCAAGCCTGACATTAACCTGGTTGTGTTTAATATCATGATGGATGTGATTGTCAAGATAGATCTGGAATCGATATACACAAATGTTTAACCTAGCTGCGTCTTAGGAGAAGAGTCGCTAGACATCCATGTCTCGTTTTGTTGTGAAGAGACCGGGAGGTAGTCTATTTTTTTTTTGTACCTACGTTTTGTTTTGTCCATAAATTGCCTACGTTGGATATAGGTTGTGGAGTATTGGGCATTGTATAAATATGTTTTAGGTATTTTTTCTACATTATTTAAATGCATTTCTAGCTTGTTTGGTGAACATTTTTTGATCCATAGAATACTTATACCTGCGATTGAATGTTTCCATATGTTGTAGTCGAGTCTGATGACCATGATTTTTAAGTGTTTCCTACATTTTGGATTTGGATCCAACATCCCCCTTATGCCATGATTTAAATGATCATATGTTTGATAAGGATCTCATTTTTCTAATAGACCCACACAATGATAAGCTGTTAGCTTTTGTCTACGTTTGCATTTAGATCTGGTATTTTTCTAGCAACCCCATTTATATAGTGTATATATGCCGAAACCATTTGTCTATTATATATGTGTGTGTGTGTGTGTGTGTGTGTGTGTGTGTGTGTGTGTGTGTGTGTGTGTGTGTGTGCCTTTGTTCCTTTTTAGAACTACCGATTTGGTTTTCGAGCTCGATACCCTGCTTGGGTTAACAGAATAATAAACCTAATATTCACTTGACCGAGTGTAAGGTAAATATTTCAGGACACCCACCTATTAGGGTACCTAAATGTTGTTCATCATGTGCAAAAGGGGCTGATAATAATTTTCTTCTATGAGCTGATTATAAGGGTCCCAAATAGGGCTGTTGAGTTACAAGTGTCTCTCTGCGAAGAGCCTTGAGATAAGATAAAACCGGCTATGAATGAGGCATGATTTTTGTAAGCACTCTATTTTTATAAATAAATGAAAAGAACAAATAAGTTGGTGGATGTAGCCTTGTGGACGAGGTGAACCACGTGAAGATGGTTGTCTCATTTGTGTTATTTTGTTGTGCTGGTTTATTTCTTTGTTTACATGATGGTTATGAATGCAGTATAAATGTTTTAATTGGTGAAAATATTACTAAAATTCTGTTTTGCAGACTTCTTGAATGCTTTATAGCTTTAAGGTATCAGGGGTATTTTACAAGAAACTTGTAGGACCTATGGATATTGGTAAGGTTATTTCAGAACTTTTAACAACATATTTTGATGGAGAGTGTATAAGTGCTCTAGGTATGGATCACTAGACCCATACCATGGCAAAGGGATAAAGAAAGTGTTTAAGTTCGTAACATTTATCTATCGATCTCATGGGCCATGTGTACGACCATAAGTAGGAAAAGGTTCAAAGAACTAGTTTCTACAACATTATTTGTTTTATTACATATCATACGTTTATTACTAGATCTATGATAGTAAGATGACATTGCGTGTCATATAATGAATGAGTCAAGTCTGAAGGACAACCACCTTTGTTATGACCATAGTTTTCACTTAACAAGAGATCATTATAAAAATATATTTAGTGGTTACTAGGTAATGAGATGTTAATAGGCTACTAGTGTTAACAACTTGGTTTTTTTCACCTACTTTGTCATGTGTTTAATCACTATCATAAGTTTTAATTGGTAGAATTAACCCCATGTCAATATCATTAATCCATATGACCTTAGCAGAATGACCAAAAAATGAACGACAATTCAAAATTTAACCATATCCAGCAAGTGTTTAGGATCCTAGTAGGTGACCTTCATTAACTGCTTGGGGTTTTGGTGTAACAGTTCACCACATCTATTATCAAAGCTTCCACCTAGGTTTCACTCATGTAGTGGATGGAGATTTCAACATTGCAGTGATCATTAGGGGCTCATATGGATCAAAGACGGAACCACCATATCAATACACATCCAACATAGAGTCTAGACTATGGAGCATGGTGGAATGTTACGATCCTAATTGGAAGGATTGACTAACACCTCAATATTTTTGTGTAATTGTTCATGACATCAAGATTTTAGTATCTTAGTAGGCGACCTTTATTAATAGCTTCTAGTTTTGGTGTAATAGTTAATAACACAATTCATTGAAGTTATGTTAAAGCTCACACCCTACGTCGTTTCTTTGGCATAAAAACCCATGGTCTAGTGAAAGAATTCAATTTATAGGTCATTCATTATTGCACATTTTCAAAACAAAAATAGATGTTTAAAGTGGATTAAAAAAACATTAAGGTCAAAACTAACTATTAATTTGGTCATCCAAGCCCTAACATCTAGACTTTAAATCATCATTGCAATGGAGAGGATCAACATTGGAAATAAACATGAGTTATGTCCATCATATATCCTATAAATAAAAACTTCATGGTCACCATATCCATAGAAATGATAAATTCAAAGCATTCTTATACTACCTAAATCCCACTAGAAAGTGAGAGAGAATCCACCCTTTCCTTGTTTTCTCTCCATTGTGGGATCGTCAACTAGTCACTTGGATGAAGAATTTGATACAAAGGATATTTACGAACTCTCCCTTGGATTAGCTGTAGAGGTCCCCTAGAATTGACAACTAGTACCAACACTAGTACATTTGGGTACAAATTTTGATTATGTTTATAACATTTTCTTATTACAAAAGCAACAAAATATAGAAAACTATTGCGCCAAATTTTATTTATCGCAACAACATTGGAATATGTCTTCATCATACAAACTATCACTTTTCAGACAACACATTATTTCCACATGTTACATTTGCATAAATTTCAAGCTTTCTCTTTATGTTGTAATGTTGTCATTGTTTCTAACATTATGTTGCCACACAATCAACATTAATCGTTTCCATGTATCACATTTGCATCCATTTCATGATCTTTCTTTATGTCATAATTGTGATTTTTTTTAGACGACATCTTATTGTCACAAAATGAATGAAATATAGAAAACCAAAATGTCTATTTTTCAATAATAAAGTGTTAGATGATCGACATAAAATATATTTTAATAAAAAATTGAACAGTTCCTTCGTTAGTTAGACTTTTTAATGTTAAGTTCAATGATCAAATAAATGAAGTTACACAATATATTACAAATTACTCATAAAAATAATTTATTGGAATGATAAATTTTTAATATTATGATATAATTTACTAGTAGCACTTCACATATCTAAAGTATATATAAAAAATATAAAAATTAATTAAATAGCATAAGACACATATGATTAATGTGTTAAAAATTACATGAAACAAAAAAGTACCACTCACTCATCCTCATATTTTTATGAGGATCAATATTTATTTAATATTGTAACATACTTTACTAACATTATTCCATATACTTAATATTTACATTGAAAAATTACGATAATTTAATTAAACATCATAACACACAGAATTGTTAATTCATGAAAAAATACAAAACAGAAGTTATATCAAAATATAGGGAATTTCAATATTTGTATGTCCCACCAAAATTATATTCAATGAATATCTCCATGTACATAATGATTAAGTTAGAATAATTGAATATAAGATACAACTCGTAGTTAAAATTTGTTGTGATTTTTGAAATAGAGTATCTTTTTATATACAATCACTTCCTACATTGCTTCATATTTTTTATTGATTATCTTCTTTTGATGGTCGCAAATGTTCATTTTTAAAGAACATGATCTAAAAGGCTATGTCAAAGATGAAGTCGTAAAACCTTAAGGAGATGAAGCAAAAGAAAAGAATGAGAAGGATATGGTCAAGGCTAAGAGGATCATAGATGACTCTATTAAGGATCACTTGATACCTCAAGTATCCCCAAAGAATATTCCATATCATTAACATTGCAAAATCGGTTTGCACATATTACTAAATACGTTTCTACTGAGAAAACAATGATTTCAACAAACAAAAATCACAATTTCATTAAACATTTTATGGTCATATTTGTGTGATGTCAAATTAGAAACAATCAAAATTATAAAATCAACATAAAATTATAAAATGCACATTGGAGTAGATGGAATGTGCATAAGGACTTGGTTCATCACATATGCCCTATGTAAGGAATATATTTTTTATAAGTATTACATGGTCGCCATATGAAGAGGTAATGTAAGAACGATAGTTTTCAATAGAAAGGGCATGTTTTGTAGACAACATTTACGGTCTAATATTATACATACTATGTCTAGGGATCGTGGGCCATAAACAACATAACACGAAGAGAAACTTGTAGGACCTATGGATATTGGTAAGGCTATTTTAGAACTTTTAATATATATGTGAGCCATAATCATATATTATAAATAAACATCTTGCAATAACGATTTGTATTCCCTAGAGCATGCTATAAGATACAATTTAGATCTAGGGTGCCAAGTAAGGAGTTTTTTTTATCATGGAAAATTGGTAAATTTCAGATTACTTAGCCAAGTTCGATGTTCAAATCTAGTTGGATTCCCTTATAACCCAAGAGTATATCCAATATCCCTCAAGGCACATATATCTATAACTTATGAATTAGAAAGGGATAAATCAAGTGTGTAAGGTCATAACATTTACCTTTGATCTGATGGGCCATGTGTATGACCATAAAATACATAATGGTTCAAACAAATGGTTTGTACAACATTTTTTTTTATCGCATATCATATTTTCCTACTATTTATATTATTGTAAGACGACAGTATGTGAAATATATTAATGATCCAGGGCCAAAGGATAATCACGTTTTATATGACCATATTTTTTTCTTCAAATTACCTCATTAGAAAAATATGATTTGTGGTTTCTAGGTAATGGGATGTTAATAGGATAGTAGTGTTAACAACGTAATTTTCCACACCTACATTGTAATGATTTTTATCACCATCATAATTCATCATCGGTATTATTATCTCCATTTCCATATTCATACATATTACCTTAGAAGGATGAACCATGTATATCCATGTCTTTTTAAGTGCATCTTATGTGGTCTCGTTACCAGATTTATGTGTGCCTAATGTGTTATATCTTATGTTGAATATTATGTGTTCCCAAACTTATCTTTTGTGCGCATGATATGTTAGATCTTATGGTGCATCTATTGTGGACTGAAAGTTGTTTGAGGCCGCAACCTAATGTATTTTTATTTGATCGTAGCCCATGGATTGGGAGAACCACAAATATTGGCGAATCTCTCTCTTACGAGCATATTTGATGTATTTCATCTCTGTTTTATTTGATTTTGCGTCTATGTGAGGTTGAGTTATGCTGGATTTTAATATACATATAATGTTAAGTGAGAAATCAGTGAATAAGCCGATTCTTGAGATAGAACTACATGGATGCAAGTAAGGTTTGAATGCACTACCTAATTAATAAATAATCTCTTAAGGTATTTTGCTATCTGATATGAATCCATGGAACAATTCATAACTAAGTAACATGACAGCCCTGAAAGTAACATGTGGATTGTCTGCCTTAATAGAGTCCTTACTTATAGCTAATTATTCATTTTGTTCTTGTTAAAAGCAAATGGAATAAAATAAAAATGGTTTTCTATTTTGAGTGGGAATTCATATCCATGGGGTCGAATGGTTATGCAAATATACACTCCGAGGAGTTTAACTTGGCTATCCTTTGGTTTAAGCAAAAAAAAATAAGAAGAGAGAATTTTATTACGTTTTCTCTTCAAGCTGCTAGTCCTACTAAACATGTGTTCCACAGCAAATAATGTATATTTATCATAGTAGATCTATGTTTTGTCTTCTTTTTCCAATCCGTGCTATTGCCCGTTTCACTTATGGATCGGATCTTGATCATTATCGGCTTGATCCGAGCCTGCAATTGTGTGTTTAAAGTTTGGACATGCATTAGAGAGAATTTGAGGTAAAAAATAGGCCTCAAAAGGACCAAAATGTACTATAAAAATCAACCAATTACATTCTAGTAGATGACATCATCCCCCATGGTTGAAGTGGCATTGCATGAGTTAAGAATATTTATTTGTCACATTTTCTATGGTGGATGAAAACCCATAGTTAACCAAGTTAGTGGTACAAGAACTTTTAAGTCATAAATTGAAGTACTCATAATAAAAGTCATTTCACACTTTCTCATAAAATAATATTATTGTTATTTTCAAGTAAAGTACTCACAATTCACTTTCTCATAAAATAATATTATGTCATTTTCAAGTAAAGTACTCATAATTCATAAAAATGTCTTTTCACATTTTTTAATTTTAAATTATATATTCACTCAATTGTATTTAATATCATAATGTCAAACTAATATATATATATTAAATCTTGTACTTTTAAAATAAATTAAATTCATGAATGATAGTTATATGAAAAAAATATGTTAGTTATGCATATAAATTAAATTCATTTTTGTTTAATTTTATTTACTAGTTCAATACAAATAAATGCTAAAGGACAATAATTTTTTGGGAATTTACAATGAATATTAGTCACATCATTGTAGAGTTATTTTATTAATTTTATTTATAGTCAATTTAGAAAAGTAACTCAAATATGGTTATTTATATTGTGCATAAAAAATAGTGTAGGAGGTGAGTTGTCATATATACCTACCCCATAAAACCCCTAACTCATAATATTTTAATATATCTTATATTTTGTAGTACATCTCTTAGGAGGCCCATTTTTTACCTCAAATTCTCTCTAATGAACCCCATTTACCGTATATATGCGATTTTAGCCTATCCTATATTTTTTTATCATATTAGATCTCGATTCAATACTATTTTCGAGCCTGCATAGAAATTTCTTAGGATTTAATATTTTAGATCTGAACTGTGTCTGATGTATAGCTGCGATTTGAACATATCGGCTACATTCATGTAATGTTATTGTGGGCCCTTGATGCCAATATGCGCGGAAAGGTGGTAGAGTTTTATTTATTTATTTATTTATTTATTTATTGTACAGCTACTACCACATCAGTCAATACCGGTAGCGGCATATTTACCTGGCACCTCACATAAACATGTCCCTCTATAAATTCAGAGTGTCAAAATCACTTGTATTGTAAAGAGGTTCATTGAACAATTTTTCTTTAATGTAGACTCAAATGTAGCTCCCGAAGGTAATACTCATAACCACAAACATTGCACTATTATAATGACCTGCAAATGACTTAGTATATGCACAATGAAACACTATGATAAAAATAACATTCTTTGACCCTTGTTCCTTTACGGTAATGCAATCCATTTTCCCAGCAGGTTCATATGTACATGAAGGAAACAAAAGATATTTAAACATAATGTATAGAGAGGGCCATAAGACATCATAAAGCAAAACATGGAAAAGTTTATACATAGTTCTGCATTCTACCGATATGACACTCAATCATCTCAAAGGAATCAACAACAATGCAATACACCCGAATTTCACTTATACAGCATTCCAAACTACTTATTCCAAGATTCGGATGCAGTCAGAGTCTTTATGGATAAAAATGCAACTAACATATATATGCCGATCTTAAATAAGAACTCATCCACACATAAATTATTTAACCTACAAGTAGATCTCAAACACAGAGTTTTTTCACCCAAAACATAGCTAGCAAATGATGTGTATTCCGATCTTAAATTTCACTTTATGCAGCCTTCAAGTCGCAAAAATATCATATACAAATATGGACCATAGATTCTCCCAAATCCATCGCCAATATTAAATAGATGAACTCAGCTTCTCAAAATCGCATTCAAGTAGATCAGGATATCGCATTCCACTCTTTATAAAATGAAATAAGTATTTGTACTCTTTGTTTAATACAACTAACAGCCACATAATACATAAATCAAATTGTGTGAGAAACGCAACCATCAATCAAGATTTCTTATAATCTCTTTTCAAATACAATCCAGGAGGTCATAAAGGAAAATTGCAATCATCGATTAAAAATGTAGACATAAAATAAGAATCGAGATCTCATACAGATCATCGGTATAAATTCTCAACCTTAAATCATAATGCAGTAAATCAGAACAGATTTAACATTTAAGTTTTCCATTAACATCACAAGCATATCGAACCATAATAAAACAGTGATATCGCAGTAACTTCCATGCAAACACTGATAACTATAAACCAAAATGCACACGAATAGTATGGGTCTAGAAATCGAATTCTCCCTTTCATGTATTAGTGTTTTGGTTGGAAGCTGGAAGTGTTTGAAATAATACCCTGTGCAGACCAGAAAATCAATTGCAATAACTTTTCTCTTGAATGCTCTTCTATAATAGCTGTCAAAGTTGTAGAACAGCATGATATGTATGAATTCAATCTATTATCCGGGTGGCAAATTAACATTCATGTACACAAACAAGATCTCTTATCAAGTTGTAGATCAGCATCACATATACACAAGATAATGACAAGAAAAACATTGAGAGAGTAAACATTGAGGCGCATGAAAAATGAGACAGACAAAGGATGTATGTGGTTCACCCCAACCCTGGGGCTACGTCCACCAAAGGGTGTCACATGCCCGCGACATTTATTTTATTAAAAGGTTACAATCTGCAACAAAATGTTGCCTTCGTTTTCCAATGATCTTCACTGGATCACATTTAGGGGATACTCCACTGTAACTCAATCTGTCCAGAGTTTAAGTAGATACAAATATATCCCTGCATCTTTAACTTTTCTAGAGACTGGGCAGCTGATAGATACATACAGGAATGATTCTTCTTTACATTCAAAAATATTTCAAAAGGCGGCTCCTTGATTTACCAAAAATTATGAAGGAAACTCACACAAATAACCCATTAGAGAAATTACAAATAGTCACAGTGGTGGCTCATTAGGAGAGATTGAACTCCCATCAGAAGAGGTCGAATAGCTGACAGTACCGAACCCCATACTCAGCTTATAGTTACATTACTAAAGGTTTCTTGCTAGAGAAGGTTAAAACGTCTAGGACAACCATCTAAGAGGCACTATTCCAAAAGCAATAAGGCGATACATCTTCCAGGACAAAATATTTCAGAAGGTGAGGCCATTTGGCTATGTGGGAAAACTGCTAATATCAAGATCTTCTCATAGGGGAGTTTTTATTAACCAGGCACCTTTATAAATTTAGGTTAGTTCAGCGTATTTGAAGAGCCCGTTTCACCCTACATTACGTATGTTGAAAGCATCGTTTCCTCAAGTCGCAATTCTGGGGTCATGTGGGCTTTTAACTTAAACATAACGATTTTCTTACGATGAGGGGATCCAAAGAATAATCATACGTTGTGCAATTACGAATCGTGGCATCTAATACCCAAGTGGGTTTTTCAAACACACGAAATGTAGGCAGTGAAGGCCGAACGTTTATGCAGAGACGTGACATGAACCTCCGCCGTACCAGATTCCATTTCCCAATCCCACAATGTCCAAAATAAAACAACAACCCAAGAAACCATCATGCAGAGGGGTTTTAAAAAAGAAGGAACGTAGGAAATGTAGGCCAAAACATAGTATCAACTTGTATTCACCTCCTCTTAAAAATGTAAAGGGAAGAGAAACGCTCATTACGCAATCGATTATTAACCCAGGATAAAGGGCCAAGAGGAATCATTGGTTTAGTCCAAGCAAACAAAGAAAGGTCACCCTTCCCAAAACTCAGTTCTCAATGGGGCAAGGATAATAATCCGGCAGACCAAAACGCATACCTCCAGAATAAAACAAAATATATGATGGCAATGTTTGTAACATTTAGATTTAGTACAGAAAAAGAAAAGAAGTCTCCGTCCATATTTAAATCATTTATACTGCAAGTTATAAAAATCCTGGACAGGTCGCCAGGCAGCAACAAGCTTATATAGAAAGGAAAAACCACATCCAAACAACATACCGGTAGATCTGCGTCTCCTCCCCGCGTGTGTAACGTTCTTCCCTTTGAGCATTCCCCTTTCTTCCAGCCATTGATCTCGTGGAATCCCCTTATTTTTCCCTGAGAACCATCATGGCTGGTTTTATATATAAATATAAATATGTTGGTGGTCGATGTCAGTGCCCTCCTGCAGTCAAATCTCGGGTTCCGTCGATTCCACTCATCACTTCACAATTTCAATTTCCACTCCCGCTTCAGCCACTCGCATACTTCATCTCTTACTCCATTCTAATCAGAATGTTGATGTCTACTGATAGCTTGGCACAAATCCAGATAGCTTTCAGACAAAGAGCGCCCTCCCCCCCGGGTAATGAATCCCCACGGGTATTTATTCACCCCCCGTCAATGGCTGCGACTCCAGCAATTATGATAATTGTTGAACGTTAGAATTCACACCAAAGCAAATTCATGGTTTGAATCCGGGTAAATATAAATGGCTGAAAGTCAGAAATGAGGGGAATAAGTTAATGGTATTCATCCCGCCCACTAAATCAGCTGGTATAACGTCCCCTTACTAATAAATTCAAGCCAGCCCTAAAACGCCTTTGCTATCTAAAAGATGTAATCCAGGGAGCTCAAATAGCGTTCATGATTTTTCCTCCACCAATCAACCAAACAAGGCATAGTGATATAAGGAAATCCAACACGTCCACACGTCGTGCAGGGTCGTTCCTCTTGTTCTCCATTATCTTATTTTTATTAAGATTATGATTTTCATCTCTATTATCAATATGCCATTATTTATTATGTTATAGATGAACTATTTTGCAAAGCTTGTATATCACAAGTATATTTTTATATGTCTCTAATATCTATGTATATATAGATATTATACTTCAGTAATATATATACATGATTCCACATGCATGTATGCGGTCTTGTCTTTTATGCATATATATATATGACTCCACATCATAGATATACCGTTCTCCATTAAAATACAAGGTTCCACAATGGTACGTAAAATGTATAAGGCTCCTCTCTATAGGTAACACTATATATGCATAGT
>LPNX011129063.1:0-18532 GCA_001517045.1 Pseudotsuga menziesii | reverse complement strand
GAGTATATCTTGCATGGGTATGTTGCATCAAGCCTAATATCATCTTCATTTTTTATTCACCAATAAAAACGTCTAACCCCGGTATTTCAATCCATGTGACTAATTCCATGCATTTCCCATAAATTTGAGAAAAAGCCTGCGTAAGCTAGTTGAGTTCAATGATCCTAAAATTAAACAATATTCCTTCATAGTGTGCATTCAAATAAGTAATTATGATATCTCATATTCAAATCACATTGTTCACAGCATACCTGTATGTCAATGAGTCCATTAGGTCCGAGAGTTGAACCTTCGCTCTGATACCATATGTAATGTCCCTGTGGGCCCTTGATGCCAATATGCACGGAAAGGTGGTAGAGTTTTATTTATTTATTTATTTATTTATTTATTGTACAGCTACTACCACATGAGTCAATACTGGTAGCGGCATATTTACCTGGAACCTCACATAAACATGTCCCTCCATAAATTCAGAGTGTCAAAATCACTTGTATTGTAAAGAGGTTCATTGAACATTTTTTCTTTAATGTAGACTCAAATGTAGCTCCCGAAGGTAATACTCATAACCACAAACATTGCACTATTATA
Organism: Pseudotsuga menziesii; assembly: GCA_001517045.1. Classification (NCBI taxonomy): domain Eukaryota; kingdom Viridiplantae; phylum Streptophyta; class Pinopsida; order Pinales; family Pinaceae; genus Pseudotsuga; species Pseudotsuga menziesii. Next base: position 17,944 of record LPNX011129063.1, on the reverse strand, counting down.
ATGACCTGCAAATGACTTAGTATACGCACAATGAAACATTATGATAAAAATAACATTCTTTGACCCTTGTTCCTTTACGGTAACGCAATCCATTTTCCCAGCAGGTTCATATGTACACGAAGGAAACAAAAGATATTTAAACATAATGCATAGAGAGAGCCGTAAGACATCATAAAGCAAAACATGGAAAAGTTTATACATAGTTCTGTATTCTACCGATCTGACACTCAATCATCTCAAAGGAATCAACAACAATACAATACACCCGAATTTCACTTATACAACATTCCAAACTACTCATTCCAATATTCGGATGCAGTCAGAGTCTTTATGGATAAAGATGCAACTAACATATATATGCGGATCTCAAATAAGAATTCATCCACACATAAATTATTTAACCTACAAGTAGATCTCAAACACAGAGTTTTTTCACCCAAAACATAGCTAGCAAATGATGTGTATTCCGATCTTAAATTTCACTTTATGCAGCCTTCAAGTCGCAGAAATATCATATACAAATATGGACTGTAGATTCTCCCAAATCCATCGCCAATGGTAAATAGATGAACTCAGCTTCTCAAAATCGCATTCAAGTAGATCAGGATATCGCATTCCACTCTTTATAAAATGAAAGAAGTATTTGTACTCTTTGTTTAATACAACTAACAGCCACATAATACATAAATCAAATCATGTGAGAAACGCAGCCATCAATCAATATTTCTTATAATATCTTTTCAGATACAATCCAGGAGGTCATAAAGGAAAATCGCAATAATCGATTAAAAATGTAGACATAAAAGAAGAATCGAGATCTCATATAGATCACTGGTATAAATCCTCAACCTTAAATCATAATGCAGTAAATCAGAACAGATTTAACATTTAAGTTTTCCATTAACATCACAAGCATATCGAACCATAATAAAACCGTGATATCACAGTAAGTTCCATGCAAACACTGATAACTATAAACCAAAATGCACACGAATAGTTTGGGTCTAGAAATCGAATTCTCCCTTTCATGTATTAGTGTTTTGGTTGGAAGCTAAAAGTGTTTGGAATAATACCCTGTGCAGACCAGAAACTCAATTGCAATAACTTTTCTCTCGAATGCTCTTCTATAATAGCAGTCAAAGTTGTAGAACAGCATGATATGTATGAATTCAATCTATTACCCTGGTTGCAAATTAACATTCAGGTACACAAACAAGATCTATTATCAAGTTGCAGATCAGCATCACATATACACTAGATAATGACAGGAAAAACATTAAGAGAGTAAACATTGAGGCGCATGAAAAATGAGACAGACAAAGGATGTACGTGGTTCACCCCAACCCTGGGGCTACGTCCACCAAAGGGTGTCGCATGCCTGCGACATTTATTTTATTAAAAGGTTACAATCTGCAACGGAATGTTGCCTTTGTTTTCCAATGATCCTCACTGGATTACATTTAGGGGATACTCCACTGGAACTCAATCTGTCCAGACTTTAAGTAGATACAAATATATCCCTACATCTTTAACTTTTTTAGAGACCGGGCAGCTTATAAATACATACAGGCATGATTCTTCTTTACATTCAAAAATATTTCAAAAGGCGGCTCCTTGATTTACCAAAAATTCTGAAGGAAACTCACACAAATAACCCATTAGAGAAATTACAAATAGTCACAGTGGTGGCTCATTAGGAGAGATCGAAATCCCAACAGAACAGGTCGAATAGCTGACACTACCGAACCCCATACTCAGCTCATAGTTACATTACTAAAGGTTTCTTTCGAGAGAAGGTTAAAACGTCTAGGACAACCATCTAAGAGGCACTGTTCCAAAAGCAATAAGGCGATACATCGTCCAGGACAAAATATTTCAAAACGCGAGGCCATTTGGCTATGTGGGAAAACTGCTAATATCAAGATCTTCTCATAGGGGAGTTTTTATTAACCAAGCACCTTTATAAATTTAGGTTAGTTCAGCGTATTTGAAGAGCCTGTTTCACCCTACCTTACGTATGGTGAAAGCATCGTTTCCTCAAGTCGCAATTCTAGGGTCTGGTGGGATTTTAACTTAAACAAAACGATTTTCTTACGGTGAGGGGATCCAAAGAACAATCATACGTTGTACAATTACAAATCGTGGCATCCAATACCCAAGTGGGTTTTTCAAAGACATGAAATGTAGGCAGTGAAGGCCGAACGTTTATGCACAGACGTGACATGAACCTCCGCCGTACCAGATTCCATTTCCCAATCCCACAATGTCCAAAAGAAAACAACAACCCAAGAAACCATCATGCAGAGGGGTTTTAAACAAGAAGGAACGTAGGAAACATAGGCCAAAACATAGTATCAACTTGTATTCACCTCCTCTTAAAAATGTAAAGGGAAGAGAAACGCTCATTACGCAATCGATTATTAACCCAGAACAAAGGGCCAAGAGGAATCATTGGTTTAGGCCGAGCAAACAAAGCAAGGTCACCCTTCCCAAAACTCAGTTCTCAATGGGGCAAGGATAATAATCCGGCAGACCAAAACGCATACCTCCAGAATAAAACAAAATATATGACGGCAATGTTTGTAACATTTAGATTTAATACAGAAAAAGAAAAGAAGCCTCTGTCCATATTTAAATCATTTATACTGCAAGTTATAAAACTCCTGGACAGGTCTCCAGGCAGCAACAAGCTTATATAGAAGGGAAAAAACACATCCAAAAAACATACCAGTAGATCTGCGTCTCCTCCCTGCGTGTGTAACGTTCTTCCCTTTGAGCATTCCCCTTTCTTCTAGCCATTGATCCCGTGGACTCTCCTTATTTTTTCCCGAGAACCATCATGGCTGGTTTTATATATAAATATAAATATGTTGGTGGTCGATGTGAGTGCCCTCCTCCAGCCAAATCTCGGGTTCCGTCAATTCCACTCATCACTTCACAATTTCAATTTCCACTCCCGCTTCAACCACTCACATACTTCATCTCTTACTCCATTCTAATCAATATGTTGATGTCTACTGATAGCTTGGCATAAATCTAGATAGCTTCCAGACAAAGAGCGACCTCCCCCCCGGGTAAAGAATCCCCATGGGTATTTATTCGCACCCTGTCAATGGCTGTGACTCCAGCAATTATGATAATTGTTGAACGTTAGAATTCACACCAAAGCAAATTTAGGGTTTTCAGCATACTCCACGGCTCTGAATCTGGGTAAATATAAATGGCAGAAAGTCAGAAATCAGGGGAATAAGTTAATGGTATTCATCCCGCACACTATATCAGCTGGTATAACGTCCCCTTACTAATCAATTCAAGCCAGCCCTAAAACGCCTTTGCTATCTAAAAGTTGTAATCCAGGGAGCTCAAATAGCGTTCATGATTTTTCCTCCACCAATCAACCAAACAAGGCATAGTGATATAAGGAAATCCAACACGTCCACACGCCGTGCAGGGTCGTTTCTCTTGTTCTCCATTATCTTATTTTTATTAAGATTATGATTTTCATCTCTATTATCAATATGCCATTATTTCTTATGTTATAGACGAACTATTTTGCAAAGCTTGTATATCACAAGTATATTTTTATATGTCTCTAATATCTATGTATATATAGATATTATACTTCAGTAATATATATACATGATTCCACATGCATGTATGCGGTGTTGTCTTTTATGCATATATATATATATATATATGACTCCACATCATATATATACCATTCTCCGTTAAAATACAAGGTTCCACAATGGTACGTAAAATGTATAAGGCTCCTCTCTATAGGTAACACTATCTATGCATATTTGTTTATATATGTCTCCCAATTATATGTATATACCATTTTCCCTACAATACACGTGTGTGTGAGGTTCGACTCAGCATTGGAACATCATACTATAATGTAGGTGGGTTGAAATGTTGTGATAGTCAACATACAATATATGTATCACAAATGTATATGCTTCCAACATATATATGATTGTACATTTACTATGCATATAGGGTTCCACTATTTTCTGTATGAGGTTTTGTTATACCTTTGGAGATTATAAGCAACTTAATGGTTTCTACCCATAAATATATATACATATCCCATACATAAGATATTCCACATTATTATATATGTGAGGTTCTACATCTAATATATATATATATATATATATGCATGCGATTCGTTTCACCATGGGATGTCCCATGATTTATAGGTAGCATTATAAGTTCCAACAAATAATACTTACCTCAAATGTATACCCCCATCATACATGTATTAATCTTTATAATAATGTTAGAGTGTCCTAGATTAACTTGGAGCGGGAGTAACCTCAGTGTGGTGAGGGTTTTTCCACTGCTCTAGGATGCAATTATGATTCCTTTCTATTTTTATGATTCGTAGTCACTCTTGGCTCTTTAAGGTGGGAGGGGGGATCTTACATCCTTTCCCCCTAGAATGAACACCGTCCTCGATGTTACTTGTTTGTCATTACTAACCTTGGTAGCCTCCTTGGCTTATTTTCACATTCTTGTGAGCAAAACCCAATTCTGTTTCTTAACCTCTCTTCCGTCAGACCTATGAATACTATTTGCCAGATCTTGCATACTTTAACATCTACAAGAATGAGGACTGCATTATGTTCCCAACTTGAACGCTACTTTAGATCTGCATCCTATTAAAATCAATGCATCACAAAAATTCAGCATAACTTAGTTTCATCACACTTTTGACACTTACGTTTTTAATACATGTCACCATTTAGTGACTTGGAAAATTGCTATCACAACTTTCTTTTTCGTTATCTTTTGAACTCTCCTTGGAGTTAAATTTTTGGGTGGAATTAACATTTATTCCTGAGGTTACTGTCCCTTTTGACCCCCAGTCAAAAGTTTTCACCTCAACGACATCAGACAGCGTCCTATCTTCCAGATGTCCAGTTTTTTGCCTAGGTCTTTTCTTGCCACACCATGCTCCTAACACCAATGTGCTCACGTGGCAATTGCTTGCCTAACACCATTATGCTCTTGCGGCGTACATGTCTAACACCGATGCGCTCACGCGGCAATCACTTGCCTAACACCATGGTGCTCCTGAAACATGCAAATTTTTCTTTAGTATAGATTTCCACTTTACCAATCATAATGCACAACCCTAGGGGCTTCTCATGACTTTTACCGTCATTTTCCCGACTTGTGAGTCGACTATATGGTTAGTCAAAACATCTGTTAATAACTCACAAATTTTTATTATCTAACCATAAGTTGCAACGGCTCAAATATCACTTATGAGTGATATAACCTTGTAAATTATCTAGGAATTAATCCTTACACATTTCTGCGCAAGTCGAGCGCAACTTATTTATGCAGGTAGATTTTTATATATTGTAGTGCACGCGGAATGTAGCACTCGTCATCATCATGGTGAATCCTGCAATGTCAGTATAAAACCACATAATCCACAGTTAAAGCATTGGTTTATAAAATCTTGAAATTCAGCACTCAGCATTCCTGAACCTTTTTAAGGCAGCGAATACTTTTTCTACCAGTCAATCCTGACTGATAGTGCTTTTGACGTATCCTGCAGTGTTAGTGTAAAACATTATGCAACATTCATCAACTTCAAATAACTTTAGACGTTTTTACCCATCTGTCATTTGGGTAATACAGTAAACACCACATTTAAGTGTGGCAACTAGGGACATCTGTATTATGATAACATTAGTAATTCTAAGTGGCTACTTGCCACCGTTTCACACCTTAACCACTTATGTTAGGCCTGCTGATCTTCTTGTTCATCCAATACAAGTCTCTACATTCAGTGCAATATACGAGAAGCATTATATTTCTAAGCACAAGATACTTTACCGTTTCACTTTGTCTATACTCTAGCCAAAATTTCATAGGTAATCTAATTAACTTACATTTTATTATCCAGTTGTGGTCCAGCTAGGACTTTCACAATTCACCACAAGATGCTTCATGCCAACTTGCTCAATACCATATTCATGTGGTAGCTTGAAATTCTCCGTGCTCCATAGCTTATCAACAAGGTATTTCTACCTAAGCCCTCCGGACCTGAGTGACTTACATTACACATTCAACATAACTTGATGCATATATATATCATCTCAAAAGATTCTATAAGTAGCTACTATGCTAGAAATTTCCAAGACTTTTTATAAAGAGTGTTCTTAACATGAAAAATTTATCGAAGCTATGAAATAATTCATTCCAATGTTACCTTCCTCGTAACCTTTCCATAATGAGCAGAGAATCATATGAACCCCAAATGTTACCATTTCTACTAAGGATTCCATGTTTTCCTTTGGTCCCCAAGTGATGCTGCTTCTTGCAACCACGCGAATCCTGCATTATCTGTTCACACAATATTGCCCAAAATAAGTCGCAAAGCAATCATACGATAACATGTTCTTATTTGACTGCGACAAAAATTATACTTGTGTACCTTATGAGGTTTTTTTTCTTTTTTCTTTCTCCCTCTTCAATATCCTTTCTTGGTCTGTTAATATTATGCACTTGGTCTTACTAAGAACAATTTCAACTTGTACCTTACTCATCAATGCGTATGTAAAACAACATGAGTATATCTTGCATGGGTATGTTGCATCAAGCCTAATATCATCTTCATTTTTTATTCACCAATAAAAACGTCTAACCCCGGTATTTCAATCCATGTGACTAATCCCATGCATTGCCCATAAATTTGAGAAAAAATCTGCGTAAGCTAGTTGAGTTCAATGATCCTAACATTAAACAATATTCCTTCATAGTGTGCATTCAAATAAGTAATTATGATATCTCATATTCAAATCACATTGGTCACAGCATACATGTATGTCAATGAGTCCATTAGGTCCGAGCGTTGAATCTTCGCTCGGATACCATATGTAACGTCCCTATGGGCCCTTGATGCCAATATGCACGGAAAGGTGGTAGAGTTTTATTTATTTATTTATTTATTGTACAGCTACTACCACATGAGTCAATACTGGCAGTGGCATATTTACATGGCACCTCACATAAACATGTCCCTCCATAAATTCAGAGTGTCAAAATCACTTGTATTGTAAAGAGGTTCATTGAACATTTTTTCTTTAATGTAGACTCAAATGTAGCTCCTGAAGGTAATACTCATAACCACAAACATTGCACTATTATAATGACCTGCAAATGACTTAGTATACGCACAATGAAACATTATGATAAAAATAACATTCTTTGACCCTTGTTCCTTTATGGTAACGCAATCCATTTTCCCAGCAGGTTCATATGTATATGAAGGAAACAAAAGATATTTAAACATAATGCACAGAGAGGGCCGTAAGACATCATAAAGCAAAACATGGAAAAGTTTATACATAGTTCTTCATTCTACCGATCTGACACTCAATCATCTCAAAGGAATCAACAACAATGCAATACACCCGAATTTCACTTATACAACATTCCAACCTACTCATTCCAATATTCGGATGCAGTCAGAGTCTTTATGGATAAAGATGCAACTAACATATATATGCGGATCTCAAATAAGAATTCATCCACACATAAATTATTTAACCTACAAGTAGATCTCAAACACAGAGTTTTTTCACCCAAAACATAGCTAGCAAATGATGTGTATTCCGATCTTAAATTTCACTTTATGCAGCCTTCAAGTCGCAGAAATATCATATACAAATATGGACCGTAGATTCTCCCAAATCCATCGCCAATGGTAAATAGATGAACTCAGCTTCTCAAAATCGCATTCAAGTAGATCAGGATATCGCATTCCACTCTTTATGAAATGAAAGAAGTATTTGTACTCTTTGTTTAATACAACTAACAGCCACATAATACATAAATCAAATCATGTGAGAAACGCAGCCATCAATCAAGATTTCTTATAATCTCTTTTCAGATACAATCCAGGAGGTCATAAAGGAAAATCGCAATCATCGATTAAAAATGTAGACATAAAAGAAGAATCGAGATCTCATACAGATCACCGGTATAAATCCTCAACCTTAAATCATAATGCAGTAAATAAGAACAGATTTAACATTTAAGTTTTCCATTAACATCACAAGCATATCGAACCATAATAAAACCGTGATATCACAGTAAGTTCCATGCAAACACTGATAACTATAAACCAAAATGGACATGAATAGTTTGGGTCTAGAAATTGAATTCTCCCTTTCATGTATTAGTGTTTTGGTTGGAAGCTGAAAGCATTTGGAATAATACCCTGTGCAGACCAAAAACTCAATTGCAATAACTTTTCTCTCGAATGCTCATCTATAATAGTAGTCAAAGTTGTAGAACAACATGATATGTATGAATTAAATCTATTAGCTAGCTTGCAAATTAACATTCAGGTACACAAACAAGATCTATTATCAAGTTTCAGATCAGCATCACATATACACAAGATAATGACAGGAAAAACATTGAGAGAGTAAACATTGAGGCGCATGAAAAATGAGACAGACAAAGGATGTACGTGGTTCACCACAACCCTGGGGCTACGTCCACCAAAGGGTGTCGCATGCCTGCGACATTTATTTTATTAAAAGGTTACAATCTGCAACGGAATGTTGCCTTCGTTTTCCAATGATCCTCACTGGATCACATTTAGGGGATACTCCACTGGAACTCAATCTGTCCATACTTTAAGTAGATACAAATATATCCCTGCATCTTTAACTTTTCTAGAGACCGGGTAGCTGATAAATACATACAGGCATGATTCTTCTTTACATTCAAAAATATTTCAAAAGTCGGCTCCTTGATTTAACAAAAATTCTGAACGAAACTCACACAAATAACCCATTAGAGAAATTACAAATAGTCACAGTGGTGGCTCATTAGGAGAGATCGAACTCCCATCAGAAGAGGTCGAATAGCTGACACTACCGAACCCCATACTCAGCTTATAGTTACATTACTAAAGGTTTCTTGCCAGAGAAGGTTAAAACGTCTAGGACAACATAAGGCGATAAGGCGATACATCTTCCAGGACAAAATATCTCAGAACGCGAGGCCATTTGGCTATGTGGGAAAAATGCTAATATCAAGATCTTCTCATAGGGGAGTTTTTATTAACCAGGCACCTTTATAAATTTAGGTTAGTTCAGCGTATTTGAAGAGCCCATTTCACCCTACCTTACGTATGGTGAAAGCATCGTTTCCTCAAGTTGCAATTCTGGGGTTTGGTGGGATTTTAACTTAAACAAAACTATTTTCTTACGGTGAGGGGATGCAAAGAACAATCATACATTGTGCAATTACCAATCGTGGCATCCAATACCCAAGTGGGTTTTTCAAAGACATGAAATGTAGGCAGTGAAGGCCGAACGTTTATGCAGAGACGTGACATGAACCTCTGCCGTACCAGGTTCCATTTCCCAATCCCACAATGTCCAAAAGAAAACAACAAACCAAGAAACCATCATGCAGAGGGGTTTTAAACAAGAAGGAATGTAGGCAATGTAGGCCAAAACATAGTATCAACTTGTATTCACCTCCTTTTAAAAATGTAAAGGGAAGAGAAACGCTCATTACGCAATCGATTATTAACCCAGGACAAAGGGCCAAGAGGAATCATTGGTTTAGGCCGAGCAAACAAAGCAAGGTCACCCTTCCCAAAACTTAGTTCTCAATGGGGCAAGGATAATAATCCGGCAGACCAAAATGCATACCTCCATAATAAATAAAAATATATGATGGCAATGTTTGTAACATTCAGATTTAATACAGAAAAAGAAAAGAATTCTCCGTCCATATTTAAATCATTTATACTACAAGTTATAAAACTCCTGGACAGGTCGCCAGGAAACAACAAGCTTATATAGAAGGGAAAAACCACATCCAAACAACATACCGGTAGATCTGCGTCTCCTCCCCGCGTGTGTAACGTTCTTCCCTTTGAGCATTCCCCATTCTTCCAGCCATTGATCCCGTGGACTCTCCTTATATTTCCTCGAGAACCATCATGGCTGGTTTTATATATAAATATAAATATGTTGGTGGTCAATGTCAGTGCCCTCCTACAATCAAATCTTGGGTTCCGCCGATTCCACTCATCACTTCATAATTTGAATTTCCACTCCCGCTTCAACCACTCGCATACTTCATCTCTTACTCCATTCTAATCAGAATGTTGATGTCTACGGATAGCTTGGCACAAATCCAAATAGCTTCCAGACAAAGAACGACCTCCCCCCTAGGTAAAGAATCCCCACGGGTATTTATTCGCCCCCCGTCAATGGCTACGACTCCAGCAATTATGATAATTGTTGAACGTTAGAATTCACACCAAAGCAAATTCAGGGTTTTCAGCATACTCCAGGGCTCTGAATCCGGGTAAATATAAATGGCTGAAAGTCAGAAATCAGGGGAATAAGTTAATGGTATTCAACCCACGCACTAAATCAGCTGGTATAACGTCCCCTTACTAGTCAATTGAATCCAGCCCTAAAACGCCTTTGCTATCTAAAAGCTGTAATCGAGGGAGCTCAAATAGTGTTCATGATTTTTCCTCCACCAATCAACCAAACAAGGCATAGTGATATAAGGAAATCCAACACGTCCACACACCGTGCAGGGTCACTCCTCTTGTTCTCCATTATCTTATTTTTATTAAGATTATGATTTTCATCTCTATTATCAATATGCCATTATTTCTTATGTTATAGACAAACTATTTTGCAAAGCTTGTATATCACAAGTATATTTTTATATGTCTCTAATATCTATGTATATATAGATATTATACTTCAGTAATATATATACATGATTCCACATGCATGTATGCGGTCTTGTCTTTTATGCATATATATATATGACTCCACATCATATATATACCATTCTCCGTTAAAATACAAGGTTCCACAATGGTACGTAAAATGTATAAGGCTCCTCTCTATAGGTAACACTATATATGCATATTTGTTTATATATGTCCCCCAATTATATGTATATACCATTTTCCCTACAATACACATGTGTGTGAGGTTCGACTCAGCATTGGAACATCATACTATAATGTAGGTGGGTTGAAATGTTGTGATAGTCAACATACAATATATGTATCGCAAATGTACATGCTTCCAACATATATATGATTCTACATTTACTATGCATATAGGGTTCCACTATTTTCTGTATGAGGTTTTGTTATACGTTTGAAGATTATAAGCAACTTAATGGTTTCTACCCATAAATATATATACATCTCCCATACATATGATATTCCACATTATTATATATGTGAGGTTCTACATATAATATATATGCATGCGATTCGTTTCACCATGGGATGTCCCATGATTTATAGGTAGCATTATAAGTTCCAACAAATAATACTTACCTCAAATGTATACCCCCGTCATACATATATTAATCTTTATAATAATGTTAGAGTGTCCTAGATTAACTTGCAGTGGGAGTAACCTCAGTGTGGTGAGGTTTTTTCCACTGCTCTAGGATGCAATTATGATTCCTTTCTATTTTTATGAGTTGTAGTCGCTCTTGGCTCTTTAAGGTGGGAGGGGGGATCTTACATCCTTTCCCCCTAGAATGAACACCGTCCTCGGTGTTACTTGTTTGGCATTACTAACCTTGCTAGCCTCCTTGGCTTATTTTCACATTCTTGTGAGAAAAACCCAATTCTGTTTCTTAACCTCTCTTCCGTCAGACCTACGAAGACTATTCGTCAGGTCTTGCATAGTTTAACATCTACAAGAATGAGGACTCCATTATGTTCCCAACTTGAACGCTACTTTAGATCTGCATCCTATTAAAATCAATGCATCACAAAAATTCAGCATAACTTAGTTTCATCACACTTTTGACACTTACGTTTTTAAGACATGTCACCATTTAGTGACTTGGAAAATTGCTATCACAGCTTTCTTTTTCGTTATCTTTTGAACTCTCCTTGGAGTTAAATTTTTGGGTGGAATTAACATTTATTCCTGAGGTTACTCTCCCTTTTGACCCCCAGTCAAAAGTTTTCACCTCAGCGACATCAGACAACGTCCTGTCTTCCAGATGTCCAGTTTTTTGCCTAGGTCTTTTCTTGCCACACCATGCACCTAACACCAATGTGCTCACGTAGCAATCGCTTTCCTAACACCATTGTGCTCTTGCGGCATACATGTCTAACACTGATGTGCTCACGTGGCAATCATTTGCCTAACACCATGGTGCTCCCGAAACATGCAAATTTTTCTTTAGTATAGATTTCCACTTTACCAATCATAATGCACACCCCTACGGGCTTCTCATCACTTTTACCGTCATTGTCTCGACTTGTGAGTCGGCTATATGGTTAGTCAAAACATCTGTCAATAACTCACAAATTTTTATTATCTAACCATAAGTTGCAGCGGCTCAAGCATCACTTATGAGTGATATAACCTTGTAAATTATCTAGGAATTAATCCTTACACATTTCTGCGCAAGTCGAGCGCAACTTATTTATGCAGGCAGATTTTTATATATTGTAGTGCACGCAGAATGTAGCACTCGTCATCATCATGGTGAAGCATACAATGTCAGTATAAAACCACATAATCCATAGTTAAATCATTGGTTTATAAAATCTTGAAATTCAGCACTCAGCATTCCTGAACCTTTTTAAGGCAGCGAATACTTTTTCTACCAGTCAATCCCGACTGATAGTGCTTTTGACGTATCCTGCAGTGTCAGTGTAAAACATTATGCAACATTCATCAACTTCAAATAACTTTAGACGTTTTTACCCATCTGTCATTTGGGTAATATAGTAAACACCACATTTAAGTGTGGCAACTAGGGACATCTGTATTATGATAACATCAGTAATTCTAAGTGGCTACTTGCCACCGTTTCACACCTTAACCACTTATGTTAGGCCTGCTGATCTTCTTGTTCATCCAATACAAGTCTCTACATTCAGTGCAATATACGAGAAGCATTATCTTTCTAAGCACAAGATACTTTACCGTTTCACTTTGTCTATACTCTAGCCAAAATTTCATAGGTAATCTAATTAACTTACATTTGATTATCCAGTTGTGGTCCAGCTAGGACTTTCACAATTCACCACTTGATGCTTCACACCAACTTGCTCAATACCATATTCATGTGGTAGCTTGAAATTCTCCGTGCTCCATAGCTTATCATCAAGGTATTTCTACCTAAGCCCTCTGGACCTGAGTGACTTACATTACACATTCAAGATAACTTGATGCATATATATATCATCTCAAAAGATTCTATAAGTAGCTACTATGCTAGAGTTTTCCAAGACTTTTTATAAAGAGTGTTCTTAACATGAAAAATTTATCGAAGCTATGAAATAATTGATTCCAATGTTACCTTCCTCGTAACCTTTCCATAATGAGCAGAGAATCATACGAACCCCAAATGTTACCATTTCTACTAAGGATTCCATGTTTGCCTTTGGTCCCCAAGTGATGCTGCTTCTTGCAACCACGCGAATCCTGCATTATCTGTTCACACAATCTTGCCCAAAATAAGTCGCAAAGCAATCATACGATAACATGTTCTTATTTGACTGCGACAAAAATTCTACTTGTGTACCTTACGAGGTTTTTTTTTTTTTCTCCCTCTTCAATATCCTTTCTTGTCTGTTAATATTATGCACTTGGTCTTACTAAGAAAAATTTCAACTTGTACCCTAATCATCAATGCGTATGTAAAACAACATGAGTATATCTTGCATGGGTATGTTGCATCAGGCCTAATATCATCTTCATTTTTTATTCACCAATAAAAACGTCTAACCTCGGTATTTCAATCCATGTGACTAATCCCATGCATTGCCCATAAATTTGAGAAAAAATCTGCGTAAGCTAGTTGAGTTCAATGATCCTAACATTAAACAATATTCCTTCATAGTGTGCATTCAAATAAGTAATTATGATATCTCATATTCAAATCACATTGTTCACAGCATACCTGTATGTCAATGAGTCCATTAGGTCCAAGCGTTGAACCTTCGCTCTGATACCATATGTAATGTCCCTGTGGGCCCTTGATGCCAATATGCGCGGAAAGGTGGTAGAGTTTTATTTATTTCTTTATTTATTTATTTATTGTACAGCTACTACCACATGAGTCAATACTGGTAGCGGCATATTTACCTTGCACCTCACATAAACATGTCCCTCCATAAATTCAAATTGTCAGAATCACTTGTATTGTAAAGAGGTTCATTGAACAATTTTTCTTTAATGTAGACTCAAATGTAGCTCCCGAAGGTAATACTCATCACCACAAACATTGCACTATTATAATGACCTGCAAATGACTTAGTATACGCACAATGAAACATTATGATAAAAATAACATTCTTTGACCCTTGTTCCTTTACAGTAACGCAATCCATTTTCCCAGCAGGTTCAAATGTACATGAAGGAAACAAAAGATATTTAAACATAATGCACAGAGAGGGCCATAAGACATCATAAAGAAAAACATGGAAAAGTTTATACATAGTTCTGCATTCTACCGATCTGACACTCAATCATCTCAAAGGAATCAACAACAATGCAATACACCTGAATTTCACTTATACAGCATTCCAAACTACTCATTCCAAGATTCGGATGCAGTCAGAGTCTTTATGGATAAAGATGCAACTAACATATATATGTCGATCTCAAATAAGAACTCATCCACACATAAATTATTTAACCTACAAGTAGATCTCAAACACAGAGTTTTTTCACCCAAAGCACAGCTAGCAAATGATGTGTATTCCGATCTTAAATTTCACTTTATGCATCCTTCAAGTCGCAGAAATATCATATACAAATATGGACCGTAGATTCTCCCAAATCCATCGCCAATGGTAAATAGATGAACTTAGCTTCTCAAAATCGCATTCAAGTAGATCCGGATATCGCATTCCACTCTTTATAAAATGAAAGAAGTATTTGTACTCTTTGTTTAATACAACTAACAAGCACATAATACATAAATCAAATCGTGTGAGAAACGCAGCCATCAATCAAGATTTCTTATAATCTCTTTTCAGATACAATCCAGGAGGTCATAAAGGAAAATCGCAATCATCGATTAAAAATGTAGACATAAAAGAAGAATCGAGATCTCATACAGATCACCGGTATAAATCCTCAACCTTAAATCATAATGCAGTAAATCAGAACAGATTTAACATTTAAGTTTTCCATTAACATCACAAGCATATCGAACCATAATAAAACCGTGATATCGCAGTAAGTTCCATGCAAACACTGATAACTATAAACCAAAATGCACACGAATAGTTTGGGTCTAGAAATCGAATTCTCCCTTTCATGTATTAGTGTTTTGGTTGGAAGCTGAAAGTGTTTGGAATAATACCCTGTGCAGACCAGAAACTCAATTGCAATAACTTTTCTCTCGAATGCTCTTCTATAATAGCATTCAAAGTTGTAGAACAACATGATATGTATGAATTCAATCTATTAGCCGGGTTGCAAATTAACATTCAAGTACACAAACAAGATCTATTATCAAGTTGCAGATCAACATCACATGTACACAAGATAATGATAGGAAAAACATTGAGAGAGTAAACATTGAGGCGCATGAAAAATGAGACAGACAAAGGATGTACGTGGTTCACCCCAACCCTGGGGCTACATCCACCAAAGGGTGTCGCATGCCTGCGACATTTATTTTATTAAAAGGTTACAATCTGCAACGGAATGTTTCCTTCGTTTTCCAATGATCCTCACTGGATCACATTTAGGGGATACTCCACTTGAACTCAATCTGTCCAGACTTTAAGTAGATACAAATATATCCCTGCATCTTTAACTTTTCTAGAGACCGGGCAGCTGATAAATACATACAGGCATGATTCTTCCTTACATTCAAAAATATTTCAAAAGGCGGCTCCTTGATTTACCAAAAATTCTGAAGGAAACTCACACAAATAACCCATTAGAGAAATTACAAATAGTCACAGTGGTGGCTCATTAGGAGAGATCGAACTCCCATTAATCAACTTTAGTCACCTTTATAAATTTAGGTTAGTTCAGCATATTTGAAGAGCCCATTTCACCCTACCTTACGCATGGTGAAAGCATCGTTTCCTCAAGTCGCAATTCTGGGGTCTGGTGGGATTTTAACTTAAACAGAACGATTTTCTTATGCTGAGGGGATCCAAAGAACAATCATACGTTGTGCAATTACCAATCGTGGAATCCAATACCCAAGTGGGTTTTTCAAAGGCACGAAATGTAGGCAGTGAAGGCCAAACGTTTATGCAGAGATGTGACATGAATCTCCGCCATAGCAGATTGCATTTCCCAATCCCACAATGTCCAAAAGAAAACAACAACCCAAGAAACCATCATGCAGAGCGGTTTTAAACAAGAAGGAACGTAGGAAACGTAAGCCAAAACATAGTATCAACTTGTATTCACCTCCTCTTAAAAATGTAAAGGGAAGAGAAACGCTCATTACGTAATCGATTATTAACCCAGGACAAAGGGCCAAGAGGAATCATTGGTTTAGGCCGAGCAAACAAAGCAAGGTCACCCTTCCCAAAACTAAGTTCTCAATGGGGCAAGGATAATAATCCGGCAGACCAAAACGCATACCTCCAGAATAAAACAAAATATATGATGGCAATGTTTGTAACATTCAGATTTAATACAGAAAAAGAAAAGAAGTCTCCGTCCATATTTAAATCATTTATACTGCAAGTTATAAAACTCCTGGACAGGTCGCCAGGCAGCAACAAGCTTATATAGAAGGGAAAAACCACATCCAAACAACATACCGGTAGATCTGTGTCTCCTCCCCGCATGTGTAACGTTCTTCCCTTTGAGCATTCCCCTTTCTTCTAGCCATTGATCCCGTGGACTCTCCTTATTTTTCCCCGAGAACCATCATGGCTGGTTTTATATATAAATATAAATATGTTGGTGGTCGATGTCAGTTCCCTCCTACAGTCAAATCTCGGGTTCCACCGATTCCACTCATCACTTCACAATTTGAATTTCCACTCCCGCTTCAACCACTCGCATACTTCATCTCTTACTCCATTCTAATCAGAATGTTGATGTCTACTGATAGCTTGGCACAAATTCAGATAGCTTCTAGACAAAGAGCGACCTCCCCCCCGGGTAAAGAATCCCCACGGGTATTTATTTGCCCCCCGTCAATGGCTACGACTACAGCAATTATGATAATTGTTGAACGTTAGAATTCACACCAAAGCAAATTCAAGGTTTTTAGCATACTCCACGGCTCTGAATCCGGGTAAATATAAATGGCTGAAAGTCAGAAATCAGGGGAATAAGTTAATGGTATTCAGCCCGCCCACTAAATCAGCTGGTATAATGTCCCCTTACTAATCAATTCAAGCTAGCCCTAAAACGCCTTTGCTATCTAAAAGCTATAATCCAGGGAGCTCAAATAGCGTTCATGATTTTTCCTCCACCAATCAACCAAACAAGGCATAGTGATATAAGGAAATCCAACATGTCCACATGCCGTGCAGGGTCATTCCTCTTGTTCTCCATTATCTTATTTTTATTAAGATTATGATTTTCATCTCTATTATCAATATGCCATTATTTCTTATGTTATAGACGAACTATTTTGCAAAGCTTGTATATCACAAGTATATTTTTATATGTCTGTAATATCTATGTATTTATAGATATTATACTTCAGTAATATATATACATAATTCCACATGCATGTATGCAGTCTTGTCTTTTATGCATATATATATATATATATATATATATATATATATATATGACTCCACATCATATATATACCATTCTCCGTTAAAATACAAGGTTCCGCAATGGTACGTAAAATGTATAAGGCTCCTCTCTATAGGTAACACTATATATGCATATTTGTTTATATATGTCCCCCAATTATATGTATATACCATTTTCCCTAC
>LPNX011129043.1:13582-25247 GCA_001517045.1 Pseudotsuga menziesii | reverse complement strand
AAAGTATACATATGTGATTAAAACAATAAAGGGCTAGGTAGTGATCAAGTTTGACTCTAATTATATTTGCAATCAACATTGGTATTTTCATTTGATGGGGGGGAGGGGGTACAATGATTGAGGGTTGCAATTTTAAGTGTGAAATGGACAAAGAATGGGAGTGTGCCTTTTCCTTCTTTCAAAGCCTGAGACATATGAAGTGTCTTTCATCTTAGCATAGTGTTTGAAGGAGAATGATGGTGCAATTCACATTCCTTTTATTGTTGTAGAAGTTCAAAACTTGACTTTCATTGTTTCCAATGTCAATGGTTGACCTTGGGATTTATAAATAGTCAATGCCCAAGCCATATTGAGGGGGATTTGTTTCTTTTTACTTCAATTTATGGGTGGAATTGGTATGTGATTGGATTGAGATTGGCCCCATGGAGGCCCAAAGTAATTAACAATTGCCATGACAACATAGGCTTGTAACTTAGGAGGGCTAGATCCGAGTGTTTATACAATTTGCATGACCACTCCAAGTAAACCATTAGTAATCATGATTGGACTGATAAATTGCAAGATAACATTACTCTAAAAAGAGATCACTCTAGGTGCAAATCCCCTAAAGTGTAAATCATAAATAAACTAAACTATATATATTAAGTTTACCTCACAATAAATCCATTCTAATTTTAGATTTATTAAGCAATGACCTAAAACATAAGATTTAAATATATATCCATACTTAAAGATATCATCCAAAATCAATTTTTAGATGTTGCTTTATGAATTCAAACACATGTCAAAGAAATAAAAACCAATTATGAAAAATATATACTGGTTAAGTGAGGGAAAAGAAAAAATGTGACGTGGTACCAGTTAGAATTAGAATTGTTTAATTGGAGTGTGAAATTTCTCACTCATATAGCTAAATATATTCTTAAATTATTGGTCCAGCTACCCAAATAGTGAAGGAGTTTGAAATTGGTCAGATTTGATATATATTTATATAAATGTGTCTCACAATGTAGTCATTTTTAACTTGTAGCGGACATGTAATTAGTTTTATAATTTTTATTTTTTTGCAGCAAAAAATGTACTTAGTTTTAGATATCTTTTTATACTTATTTTTTGTAGCTGGCATGCGCCACATTAGCATTACAAACATTATTAATCTCACCCACTTTGGTTGTAGAAAGCACCTCTTGGTGCAACGATGACACATAAATCCTATAAATAGACAAAAGTTGTAGTCATCAGTTAATTATGAAGTAGAATAGTTGTTCTTGAGATGCATGTGGCATACATATACAAGGTTTTACTTTCTCTTTGTATATATATAAATGTAAGGTTTTACTTTCTCTTTGTATATATATAAATGTGTCGATTGAAATTGAATTTAAAATTTGATATACAAATTTATACAGATGTGTTTTACATTGTAGTCCATATAAATTTGGAGTCAACATGTATGTACGCATGCAAGCACGTGTAAGCATTTGTGTTTGTGTGAAACTACATGTGCCATGTAAACGTTACATACATGAAACATCTCACCCACTTCGGTTGTATAAAGAGCATCTTAAGTGCAATTAGAACAATCTGTTTCTTTGTCAATGACTCATTTCAAAAAGTTACCTTAGAAATTATACTTTAATATGTTTAAATAGATGAAAAAATGTGAATACCTTAGCTGTAATTTTGTGAATCTCATGCACTCAATGATATATAAAACCTCTTCTTCCTTTATTCAAAACTTTCAAATCTAACCTTGCAATTCAAAATGCCTATGAGATCCTTTTTAGGATTCTCTCTCCCACCTTTCTTTCTTCTAAATCATCTCATCAGGAATTATATACATAGGATTGATAAGTAATGGACATAGCCATCATGGGGTCAAAATTTCAGAGTTACGTCTGTTAACAATACCTTTCACAAAACCCTCGCTAATGATATGAAAGTGTCTTAACATGCAATTCTAAGGAATATCGTATATTTGATGGCACTTGGGAAACATTCAAATCTAACCAAGAAAGTCAAAATTCTTATTGCCCCTCAAAAACCAAAATTTCAATTAGAAAATAAGGCACATGCAGATATGATATCTGTTTAGAAAATGCATGCCATAGTGCCCATGGGATCCCATGATCAAATTGAAATTAATTTTGTTGGAGCCTTCATGTAACATTTGACAAGTTGACTAGACTTGCTTTCATCACATAAACTTATATTATCTCCAAACAAAATTTTCTCTCATTTTTGCAACATGCAGAAGTTATATTCAATGTTTCATTTCTCAAACTTTAGGTGTTTAATTTCTCTTTGGTGATACTACACAAAATATAGTGAAGCAAAGCCAATCCTTGCCCTAGTTTGAATGCTAGTTTTTGCATTCAAAGTATATGTAAATATAACAACTAAGAACTTACATTCAAAGTCGATGTGAAGTATGTTTGATAGTTTATAGTTTGTGATATTACACAAAATATAGTACAGCAAAGAGAATCAATGTCTATTAATAAGTCTATGCACATGGTTCAAATATGTAATTGCAATGAATGGGATGGTTTGTATGGTGTTAGCTCTTTTATTATTAATTTAGATTTTTTTAAATGGTGTTAGCTCTTTGTATAGGTCTTTATGTGAAGAACGCTAAATATAAAATATTAGTAGCGTAGAGATAAAGTTATGAAAAAGTGGTCGACATGTGGATAAAACTTTGTTCAATAAATAAAAAAAATTGAATTCCTTTTGCATGTGGATGTTCACTGGTCACATCTGGAGATATTATTTCTTCGTATAATCTATTAGCATAAAATATCAAATCATAAAAAGGTCGTGGAATCAAATTAGCTTTGTGTTGTGTTTCCAAAGCTTATTGTCGTGGATGCATCTACAATCTCTGAATGTGAATCATGCAATAATATGTCTCCATATTAGCTTTGATTACGCTAAGATAAACAAGTGGAATCCATGCGAACACCCGACTTAATTCCACTCATCATTAGCTCTCAATGCTATGCTAAATCGTCTATCTCCCAGATGCCAGTCTCTCGTTTCCATTTGTTCTCTCCTGCTTGACTATGCAGGGTTGCTTGTTCTTCTATTATGTTCTATTACCAGGTTTGCGCCCTCTCCAGAAGAAGAAGATTATAGAGAATTACATGGCATTCAGCTTGCAGAAAAGAGGGAGATTGTTGATGAAGTCCAGCGGCGTTATCAGGCACTGCATTCCTGTTTCGAGGTGCAATTCTCTTTATCCTTTCCCTTTTGAAGATAATAGATATGTTGCATTTCAATGTGCCAATTACATGTTAGAATATGCCATCACAAGTTTTGGTTTTATGTTTGGAAAACATAGGTGTGTTATTTTTGTGATTAACAGCAGACGCATCTAATCACCTCCATTAGGTCGAGGTTACACGTTCCGATATGCAATGTTGTGCTTCACAACCTCAAAGTGAATTTATTTTGGGTTTGGATGGGCCTCAGTTAACTTACCCATATTCAATACAATACATTGTTACATGCATATATCACACACAGATTTGATTTGATGCTATGTTGCACAAGTTTCCGGAACGCGGGAACGTAGGGAACGTGGGTACGAGTATCGGATACATCTAAAGCTTTCTCCCAAATTTGCAGAAAACCGCAGGTTGGGAATGTCAATAATATATATTAAAAAAATATAAAAAAATAATTAGAAAAACATGAGAAGAGAAGAAACATAAAGAAAAAAAGAAACATTATCACAAATTGGATGACTTTACTTATCCCTTCTATTACGGTTGTAACTAGAACCTCTTAGCAGATGGAAATGGCAATAAAATCAAGATTACCATCCACTTCATTAATTATATAAGGTAGACTCTTTCTAAAGTGGGGACTTTTAGAAGTTATACTCCCTATATTTGTGGCTATATGTAAAGAGTATGGATGAGTGAATACTCTACCAGAAGCTTTAAATAGAGATCAGTGCACCAACTCGACAAGGTAGCACGAAAAAGACTTTTATTGCAACTTAGTTTTCTAGAGAATTTTTTTTAGTCAACCATATATATGTATGGTCTCAAGGAATAGGAATGTTGTTAACAACCAACATGGCGATCATGAATTTGTGGAAGTTCCCAATGAAGGAAACGCGCAAAAAGAAGTCCCCAAGTTCCCGCTTTTAGAGGGTAAAAGTTCCCAATAAGTTCCCAACCATCCGGAACGACTCCCATTGGATTGGGAAAGTTCCCTACAAGTTCCAAAGTTCCCTGGAACGTCGGAACTTCGGGAACGAGTTTCCTAAAAGCCGGGAGCGGTTCCCGTGCTACATAGATTTGATGGATCATCCCATTTCAACTTGGGTGGGTTGTGAGACATTTAAACTCAGCTTTGATAAGTGCCTCAAGTAAGTTGATGTTGCATATTTGGAGTTTCAAAAATATCCAATGCAACTTTGAGATGAGATATGCAATCTGTGGCTTCACAACCTCGACCTGGATATTAGACCTGCTTTAGATGTGCCTAAGTTAGAGTCCATATTCAATCCACCATTACATATATATATATATATATCATCCAAAGATTTAATGAATCGCTGCCACCCAAACTTGGGGGGTAGAATGCACCTTGCCCAGCCAAGTTCTCAAATTCAAATAAAGATGAGAGGCCTATTTTGTTGTAATTACATCTATGTATTTTCAATAAATTTATAGGTTTGAAGTAGATCTGTTAAAGAAATTCGCCATGAGTTTGCATCCGGAGCAATCCCGTCCAAGGGAAATTTCAGCAGGTAGATATGATTTTGGATGGGGAGCTTCACCAAATGCAGCCATAAGAACCCACCAAGCACAACTACGCCACCACCACCATCAGTCCTGCCTTGATAGCCATTGTTGTAGTTCTAGGCAGCGCTTTACTGGTGGTAACTTACTGCAAGTATTGGACTATGAAGAGAATATACAAGTCGATGCTTAAGTTGGAATAATAATGCCGAAATTCTAAAATTAGTATTTTGTTAGATTGTTAGGATACGTGTAAGTTGAGATCTGTTGAGATCCTATTTCTTAGGAATTTGTTAACAGCTCATAGAGCCTATATAATGTAACATTATTTCATAATAAAATGAGTTGTAGGCAACATAGGGAAGAATTTCCACTGCATACAGAGAAGAAAGAGAGATCTATACACAAATCAAGATTTACTTGGGTTTATTTTATAAGGAGAAAGAGTGATGTATTTGAATATTTTAAAGAATTCAAAACTATGGTGGAAAAGCAGACAGGTAAATACATCAAGATACTTAGATCTGATCAAGGTGGAGAATATACCTCAGGAGCTTTTGAAAGCTACTGCAAAAACAATGGGATCATTCAGCAATTCACAGTGCCTTCTACACCACAGCAAAACGATGTAGCTGGAAGGAAGAACATGACATTAGTGGAATGTGCTCGCAGCATGTTAAAAGGTAAAAATATCTCTAATGGTTTTTGGGTAGAGGCCATTAACACTGTTGTTTACTTAAATAATAGAAGTCCAACTAAGATTCTAAATTCAAAAATGCCTTTTGAAGTTCTTTATGGTTATAAACCTGAACTTGGTCATTTAAAAATATTTGGTTCAAAGGCATTTGCTCATATTCCCAAAGATGAGAGAAGAAAACTGGATGCAAAATCTGTAAAGTGTACTTTTCTTGGTTATTATGATGGTTATAAGGCATACAAACTGTTTGATCTTAATTCACATAAGCTCATAGCAAGCAGAGATGTGATTTTTCATGAGACTACAGATGAAGACGTAAGTAAGTATGATGTTTGGCATACTCCTTATGACAATGATGTTCATGTGAAAATTGATATAGATGATGAACATGAACAGGAAAAGGAACAGGTACAACAACAAGGTGAAAGCAGTGTAGATACTCCAAACACTCCTACACCTCAGAAAAGAAGAAGTGAAAGTGAAGATAGCGGTGGACAGCTGAGGAAGTCAACAAGAACAATTAAGGTACCCTCCAAGTATAAAGACTATGCTTTGATGACACAAGTAATGAATGTTGTAGAACCTACTTCTTATGAACAAGCCAAAACTCATAAGAACTGAAATAATGCAATGAATGAAGAATGAAACTTGGCAATTAACTGAACTTCCTGAAAACAAAGTTCCCATAGGATGTAAATGGTTGTATAAAACCAAATTTAATGCAGATGGAAGTGTTGACAAATATAAGGCCAAATTAGTTGCAAAAGGGTATTCACAAAAGGAAGGAGTTGATTATGAAGATACTTTTGCACCTGTAGCTAAGTTAATTACAATTAGACTCATGATTGCGTTAGCTACACAACACAAATGGAAAGTTCATCAGTTAGATGTTAAATCTGCATTTCTGAATGGTGATTTAAAAGAAGAAGTCTATTTGATTCAACTTGAAGGATTTATCAAGAAAGGACAAGAGGATCTTGTCTGTAAGCTTAAGAAAGCTTTATACGGTTTAAAACAAGCACCTAGATCTTGGTATATCAAAATTGATTCATTCTTTGCTCAGAAAGGTTTTGAGAAAAGCAAAAATGATCTTAAATTTTATGTCAAAAAGGATGAAAATGGGAATGTTGCGTTGGTATCCTTATATGTTGATGATTTGATTATCACAGGCAGTGCTTCTCATTTGATTGAAGATATTAAAATTCAGTTAGCTTAGTCATTTGAAATGAATCCTTCTTGGTGAAATACATTATTGTTTGGGTCTGGAAATATGGAGAGAAGGCAGCAAAACAATGGTCACTCAAAGTAAGTACACAAGGGAGATTTTGTAAAGATTCAACATGAGTGAAAGTAAGGCAGTGTCGACACCTTTAGATCAGAATGCCAAGTTATCCAGTCTTGATGAAACTAGAGCAGCAAATGGTATTTTGTATCGCCAGTTGGTGGGAAGTTTAAACTATCTTACTACTACCAGACCAGACATAGCATACTCTGTCAACATCCTTAGCCATTTCATGGCTAAACCACTGGAAAGCCATTGGATAGCTGCAAAGAAAGTCCTTCGATATCTGAAAGGAACTGTTAATTTTGGTATTATGTATACTGATAATTGTGATGTTGAGTTGACAGGTTACTCTGATTCAAATTGGGATGGAAATCCTGATGACAGGAAATCAACCTCAGGATATGCATTCAACATAGGTACAGGGGTCGTATCATGGAGCAGTAAGAAACAACCAACTGTTTCTTTATCACCAACAGAAGATGAATACAAAGCTCTATGTAATGCTACTTGTGAAGCTGTTTGGTTAAGGAGAATTCTTGAAGACATTGGAAACAAGAAAATGAAGCCAACTGTTCTGAAATGTGACAATCAAAGCTCTATTAAATTGGCATACAATCCAATTTATCATGCTAGAACCAAGCATATTGAAATTCAACATCATTTTGTAAGAGAAAAGATACAAGAGAAGGAAATTGACTTGACCTGCTGTAATACCACTAAGAATGTGGTTGACATCTTTACCAAGGCTCTTGGAAAGATGAGTTTTGAAGTATGTAGGAAATAGTTAGGTGTGGTAGAGAATTCATTTCTCCATTAAGGGGAAGAGTTGGAATAATAATGTCGAATTTCTAAAATTAGTATTCTGTTAGATTGTTGGGATGAGTGTAAGTTGAGATCCGTTGAGATCCTATTTCTTAGGAATTTGTTAATAGCTCACAGAGCCTATATAATGTAACCTTATTTCATTATAAAATGAGTTGTAGTGTTCTATTTTCTTATTCACTGGAAGGATTTCAAGACCGAGAAGGCTGGCAGATAATTACTCAATCATATGGCCTAGATGAAGCTGTGATCAGATCCATTCCTCTGTGCAAATTCACTAAAGCAAAGAAGCTCATAGACACCATGGAGTGTGCAGTTTGTTTGGTTGAGTTTCAGCAGAATGAGGCTCTCAAGCTTCTTCCCAAATGCAACCCTGCATTCCATATGAACTGCATTGATGTTTGACTAAGGTCAGATGCTAATTGTCCTTTATGTTTGGCTAAGGTCCAGACCGTAAATTTGATCCACCAACATAGATCCCAATATTAACACCCAACCAAGGCTCCTTTTTAGGCCACTAAGGCTGCAATCTGTCTCAATCATGGAGAGAAAGTTGAAACAAGGGCATAAGAGTCGCATTGAAGAGAAAGTTGAAACAAGGGCATAAGAGTCATAGGGCAGTCGCTTTGTTCATGTGCAGCCCAGTTGTGGCCCCTTATCGTGTGAACCCACGAAACCACCGTTCCCAATTCTTGCAAACAAGTATATGGTCCATGATTTTTTGAATGGGTAGCATAGGATGAAGCCTGAGATCACACCCGTTGGAAAGATGCCAATTCAAAATTTGATAAAAAAGCATGGACAATATGCTGAAAAGGTAAACACTCTACTTTTAAATACAATAGACATGGAAAATTTTGTTTAAATATCAATCGATCGCTGGACGGGCAGGGGTAAAACTTCCATTGTCTTCACGGGAAAAGCCTGGGCAGGTTCGCAGCTGCTGTTGCCGGCTAGGTATGATAGAAAAGGGGAGGTTATGACACCAAAAGTGTAGGTAATTTCCACCATGATTGCAGTCGCCATGTAAATCCTCCTACGGCTGCCACCGTTGAGAGACTATATGAGAGGCTTGGGGACATGGCCATCCTTCATCTAATTCTTCAAATCTCTCTATCTCACTGCACACAGAGAGAAATTCTAATAATAGTAACGATGATGAATTTCAAATGCTGGTGTGATCCCTAGGGTATCTCATTTATATTCTTGGCGTGTGCAGGGCGCTACAGTTGTCTTACTTCTAACCAAAAGTAATATCTCGCTAAAGTTGAGTCAGGTGCACCAAATTTGAACAACCTTGGACTTAAATGAAAAATCAACACGAGGAGGCTCCTCATAGGCTGTCCACATACGATGAAAAATTAACACGGGGAGGCTCTTCATAGGCTTCGGAGGCTATCGACAGACAATGAAAATGCTCTTTATAGGCTTCATAGGCTTCATAGGCTGTTGACAGGTGATGAAAAGGCTCTTTATAGGCTTCATAGGCATAGGCTTCATAAGCTGTCGACAGCCGATGAAAAAAAAATCAACACGGAGAGATTCCTCATAATGTCTATCAACAGACAACTAAAGCCGAAGGAGCACAGTCCCCTTAATAACACCTTCGGTGCAATTACTAGGAACTGTTATTAAGACTAAGATTTTTTTTTTATATGTTTTGTGATAGTGTAACTTTTTAAAGTAGTTTGTAATTTTGTTTATTAAATATTTCATTAAATTTTATTTATTTAAATTGTTATGGGTTCTAAAGTATTATTATGGAATCAGTGGAAAAGTTTTCAGAAACAACATTTTATTAAATGGTGAAGTTTTTTACAACCATGGTTAGAGGAGCAATGCAAGAGAAAATGGTGAAATATGTTGTTGGACTAATGCTAAAAAATATTTAGCATTTCTCTATTTACACCACCCATCATAAGTCCTCATCCTCGTCTTTGTTAAAAGGCCTAACCATCAAGTCAGTTATCCTTGATACTGATGGATACTACGATGATATTATTCATCATCTTTGCTTCAATTTCTATATGTCAAAAAACGACCATAGAAATGGGTACCAAATTTATGTATATAAAAGGGAGACAAAGGCAATGGGTACTAATCGGTTAGTCCTTTCCAAATGATTATAATTATCTATCTGTGATTTAGTGATTTTTTTATTTCTTTAATTGGCTTGATGCCCAGCTTTTAGAACACACCTCAATCGACCAAAAACCCTCATGTCATCCCCCTGTTACCTTTATTTCTGGCACTTGCACTTGAAATGAAACTTGCAAAATGAAATCATATCTAATGATTTGCTACTTGCACTTGAAATGAAACCTGCAAAATGAAATAATATCTAATGATTTGTTTGTTGATGTCAATAAGAACTCTAACATTTGTCTTTTTACACAGAAATGATAATACTCTTATCGGTGGAACTAACCCCCAAATTCCCAACCAACTCTCTCTATACAGAAGCCTAACCATGACACTTATAGCTCCTAGGATTTTACACACAACCTCCTTTTCATATTAGTGTACTTATAGCTAATGGGATTTTACAAATAACCTAGTTTATATTTTATATAATAGCTAGCACTTGTATTTATATACAAAATGGATTCATTGTAAATTTTATTTAGATTTTAGTATCATGAATAACAAAAAAATTATGATGAATAGATTTAGATAGTTGATTTATTATCAAATTTCAATTTATGAGTAGCCAACCCACATAACAACATCAACACATTTCAAGTCAGTATCCACACATATTACCTTCTTCAACAACATCTTGACTAATATAAGAAACAAGGAAAAATACATATAACACTAGACAAGTCATTTTTTTACTGATTTGTTACAAACATGGCTGGACTAACTACAATTCAAGGACTAGTCCTTATATTCCACCTTCAAAATAAACCACAGATTAAGCCATAGGTGGCCCAAGCTACAACAAACTACACAATATTAAGGCAAGGTCTAATTACACTTAATTAAAGCTACCAAATGCATTTACTCGATTTCCATAGTGCCCCAGCTCTATCATACCTTTCACCTTAAACCCATCCCTATATATCTCCTCCCATGTGTTTTTAGTGCTTTGTGTGTGAGCCCCACCTAGTGAGGTTGTTGAAGCAAGTTTAAGTTGGCGACAGTAACTTGGCTTGGTTAACTATTATCACAAATTGTTCTATAGGTTTTTCTTATAGAAAAATCCAGGCTAAGTTGGACAAGGCAAAGCCAAACACTATATGACAATGCAAAAATTTATTTTCCAAAGCCTGTATTCATGTAATTTTATATTCTGATTGTGGTGTTTGGATTCTAAAACATTTAAAAAACCGACATTGAATTCTAAAATATGAAAAAGCAAATATATATATATAATAAAAAGCTCATGTTATTATACCTGCCTCCGGCTGGTATATTGCAATCGTTCGATTTCAAACCCCGTTGACTTTGGGGATTACCTGGTGTTTTTTGGCGTAGCTTTAAAAAATCAAACCTGTTTTCCTAAGTCATACTTGGGCGTTTGCAAAATATTTTTTTTAAATTTGTTAAAAATCTAATTTTCTAAACAGCTGATTGGTTGAGAGGCGATGATGTCAACATTGGGGTTTGGTATCTGGATTTCAGTCGACATGTGGCAAGATGACATCATAATTTAAAATTAAAAAAATCAAAATTTATATCCCATCGCCATTGCCACGCGTTCATTCTCAAGGTCCACGCGTTGGATCTCCATTTGCTTCTGCTTGATCTCCATTTCCGTCTCCTGCCGCTGGTGCTGCCGTGTGGACCGTGGCAGTGGGCTTCGTATACAGCTTGTCTGTGTCGATAAGGATATTAATATTTTCTTTGGCAAAGCCGAAGCGATGAATGAGGCTGCCTTGCATCCTCATAACGTCGTTCACGCATCCGTGAAGTTCATTTTGTGTGTTGGGATAATTACATCCCACCAATATAGCGTATTTCTTGCTGTCGTTCTTGGCCATGCTTTTACACACAGACTACTTGTATGAAGATTGCCAAGTTCTTGCAGGGAAGTTATAGCACTGTCGCCAACTGATATGAAAGAAACTGAACAATTTGGAAAATGAAAGGGAGAATTAT
>LPNX011129033.1:33477-74768 GCA_001517045.1 Pseudotsuga menziesii | reverse complement strand
GCTCCTAGGTTGCATGAATAGAGTGTCAACAAAGGGGGGTCCCTCGTTAGACCACTTCAAAAACCTTGTGTAGACATGGTCGACCACCCATCTTGGGGCGTACTAGGAGGGCTTCTCTGGGAGTTACCTCCCTCCACCTATTACTAGCCCATCGGCATCCCAGTTCCCAGTTACAACAAAAGGCACATGTGTCAAGATACCGAGTTAGGAGATTGTTTCCAGGCAATTTCCCAAAATGGTCCTTTGAAAACACTCTACACATGACTTTCAATAGAAATACTATGGCCAAGATACTAATTTAAACACTATAAGAAAAATATTTACAATTTAATATCCATAAAAAAATTATTTTCTACAAATTTATTCTAAAAAAACATTTTAAAACAATTCACTCATTAAAAGTAAACAAGATAACAATTATAATCTAAGAAAGCACTAAATTATTTGAGTGTCCACATATAAATAAACAATTTCAATGAAACAATTATCAATATTTTGCAAATTTAATGAAAAAATTCAATACACTCTAGTATCATAAAATATGCATAAAACCAATTTCAATCAAATTTAATTACCAATATTTTGTAAACTCAATTACAAACACCAATTTAAACAAATTTATGTTATTTACTAACATAAAACAAACCCTACTAACTTATTGAAAATTGGTTATATTATTTCTAATCATACTTGCTAATTATCATAAATTTTATATTCCATAAAATTCTACATAATGAACAATATAAATAATTAAGCACATTTTAAAATTAGAAAATAAAAGTTATAAAATTTCACAAATTTAAAATAAATTCATATTTTTTTAGGAGATTGTTTGAAAAAAATCTACACACTACTTTGAATTGAAATCCATTTTCCAACATTCTAATGTAAACACTATAAGAAAAATATTTACAATTTAATCTTCAAGAAAAACAAAGATTTTTCTACAACTTAATTCTACAAAAAAACATTTTAAAACAATTAACTATCATTAAAAGTAAACAAGATAAAACTTATAATCTAACAAAGCACTAAACTATTTCAAGATCCACATGTATATAAACAATTTCCATGAAACAATTATCAATATTTTGTACATTTAATGAAAAAATTCAATACATTCGAGTATCATAAAATATGCATAAAACAAGTTCAATCAAATTTAATTACCAATATTTTGCAAACTCAATTACAAGCACCAATTTTAAACAATTTATGTTATTTACTAACATTAAAAAAACCCTAATAATTTATTGAAAATTGATTGTTATTTCTAATCATACTTAAGCATTATCATAAAATTTCTATCTCATAAAATTCTACATAATGAATAGTATAAAAAATTAAACACTTATAAACTTATAGTATAATAAATTTATATTTTTATTGATACATCATATTTTATAAACTTTTTATATTTATTATTTTAACTAAAAAAATATAAAAACTTATTTCGAGTAACCATGATATTTCAGATAACGATCTTATTATGCAGATGGTGGAAGTAAATAAAAGAACTCCGTTCTATTAAATAATAGTTAAAAGATAGAGTTCTATTAAGTAACGGTTAAAAGATGGAAATGCAACCACATGTTTGCAAGTTTAATAAAATATTATAAAAACCATATAACAATTTAAATCTGGAACCTAATGTACTTTGCAAGTTTAATAAAATATTATAAAGACCATATGACAGTTTAGATATTGAACCTAATGTACTTCGGCATGAGTACGCAAGTCTCTCTGCAAAGAGGGGGGTGGGTTTATATTCCAACGCTTCAGGGTAATCCATACCACGAAGGGGTGGAACTCATAACTCTATATAAATGAATAAATTGCATCATTATTTCTTTAAATATTGTAGATGATGCAATTTAGTTTGAAAATAGGCAACATATTATTTGAAATTATGAGCTTCTATCATAGTTTATAGTGGACACTTTATTCATAATGAGCGGATCTAAATAAAATAGAAAGAAATATAATTCTATTAATTTAAAAATAAAATAATAATTAAATTTAAGAAAAAAATAAATTAATAAAATTATAAATGAATTAATAATTAAGAATATACGTTTTTGAATATTTAATCATGGTTAAATGAAATGGATGTAAAAATTTAAGAATGAAAAGCAAGATAAAAATAGAATTATAAAAAAATAAATTGAAATCATTTATTTTAAGGAAAAGAAAAAGGGATTAAAAATATAGAAAAATAATAAAAAAAATCTTTTGAAGAAAATAAGTAAAAACAATTAATTAAGAAAAACCGTTTATTTCAATTAACAGTGTCACGCCTTCAATAAGTATTATAGTTTCAATAGTGACGCCCATTTTTACAGATTTACCACTAGCTTTATTCGGAACAACAGAACATCATTCCCTTCTCTAAGTCGGCCTTAGCGGCGACCAATACGATAAAAATAAGCAGGCCCAACCTTTATATGGTGGGCAGAGAAAGGAAAACCTGATCGGGGATAAAAAAAAAAATAAAGTGGGAAGAGCCCCTCCAATGAAATATAAAAGTAAATAGGATTATATAAAAAGGGTTAAAATTATTATCTTTAAAAAATAAAGAAAATAATGGATTTTAACTAATAAAAATAAAAAGGAAATTGATAAAATTAAATAATAAATAAAATAAAAATAAAAATACAAAGTGAAAACAAATTAGAAGAAATAGTTAATTAAAAATTTGTATTAATTATAAAAAATAATGTATAAACATTATAAGAAAAAAAACCAACCTTTATAGGATTGTCTTAGTCTAGAATAATGAATCAAATTTGAGAATATTGAATTTGATGGTATGGAAGTGGAGGGTGCAATTTGTAATCATTTTCCAGCTTAAAATAAGAAAAAAATATATGCATTCCAAATATAAGGAAAAACCTAATCATATAAAATCAATTTTGTTATAGCTCTTAATCATGATTGAAATTTTATTAGGACCCTATAAGTCATCAAACATGATTATAGAGGGGATTGTTTTATATGAACATTGCCAACAATATTTGATTAAGTATATTTTTAGATTTTATAACCAAGTTCTTTTTATGAAAACTGTTACTTTTAAATAAAAAGTTTTTTTATTGAATAAAAGTTTTTTTATATATTCAATATATTTGTTTGAATTGTTTTAAATTGTTTTTTTTTCATTAACATTAATCCTTCTAAATCTAGTTTAGTATGGAGTCTTGATGCATTTGAGTTTTGAGAACGTTTCATTTTACTATTTGATGGTAAAATTGGTCACCGAAAATCAGATTTCTTTATGCGGCTATAAACATTTAAACATTTCGTTTTAAGTGCAAATGGGTATGAAAAAACCCTAACAACTATTACAACTATACTAAAGAACATAGGTTACATTTTCTAATGTCAAGTCTACACGGCCAAACAAATAAAATAGGGCATTTAAAAAAGACGACTGGTCTACCATGATTCATCTATAAATCTGTTTATAGTTGATAAAATGAATTTAGTTTAATGTTAAATAATATTGAACTTGTATATTGTTTTGAATATTATGAAACAATTATAGGATGTTATCATAGATACTACCATTCCGTAATGCAGAGGATATTTTTTCTTAATATAGTTAAGAATTATTTTCAAAATTATTTATGTACTATTAGACTATTTGTTTAAGAACTGTTGCCAAATTATTTATGTACTATTAGACTATTTGTTTTCTAAGATAGTATTTATAATTAATATAATTAATTAAATTAATTAAATCTGTTTATAGTTGATAAAATGAATTTAGTTTAATGTTAAATAATATTGAACTTGTATATTGTTTTGAAAATTATGAAACAATTAG
Organism: Pseudotsuga menziesii; assembly: GCA_001517045.1. Classification (NCBI taxonomy): domain Eukaryota; kingdom Viridiplantae; phylum Streptophyta; class Pinopsida; order Pinales; family Pinaceae; genus Pseudotsuga; species Pseudotsuga menziesii. The sequence continues at coordinate 70,942 of LPNX011129033.1, read as the reverse complement.
AGGATGTTATCATAGATACTACCATTCCTTAGTGTAGAGGATATTTTTTCTTAATATAGTTAAAAATTATTTTCAATTTGAGTAAGACTATTTGTTTTCTAAGATGAGGTATTTATAAGTAATTAAATTAATAATTTTTTTCATAATTCAAAATTAATATAAAAATTTTAAAAACTAAAAATAAAATGTAAATGTCAATTAACATGACATTGAAAATTCATCAAATTCATCAAAGGAGAAAAAAGTTTAAAGAATAAAACTATAATTTTATTTTGAAACACATTTAATTATCCTTTGTTCCTATGGCATATAATTTTTTTCAAATCAGAAATGATTTCCATACATTAATTTCGATTACAAAGATATTAAATAAAATAATAATAAAAAAATTAACACATTTAATTATCCATTCTTTCCTATAATATATAATTTAAAATATAAAAAACCTATCAAATAGTATGGATGAATTTCAATTACAATGGCATGAAATGAAATAATAATAAAAATTATAAACTAATTAAATTAAATTAAAAGTTCCAAACTCCTAAATCTATTTTCTAGGATCTAAAAAAATTATATACTAACCTGAATGCGATGAAGTCACATGTGAGTCACCATAATCATTTGGGCCAAGCCTATGTCACCATAATCATTTCGTTTCCCAAATGCATATGAAAAAAGAGAACACATATCGTCAGGAAAACCCTATTAAAAATATATTAAATATGTTTTCCCAAAAACCCTAATAATGTAAAAAAAAATAAAAACAATATCAAATATAATCAGAGTTGATAAATTGCATAGGATCCGCAAGCTCTGTGGAAATGGAACCCTAAATTTAATGTCACTATATTATTATATAATCAATCTAAGAATTCAGATTCATTTCGTAATCAATCTACAAATTCAGAATCACTTACTGCAAACAATCAAATGTAATAAATCTAAGAATTCTGATTGATTTACTGCGCACCTTTGATAAATTGCAGTTCTCTGTCAAGGGTTCTCTTCATCACCTCTCACTGTTGAAAATTGCTTCTGTTGTTTTTTCTGCAGTAGGTTTGGCCTTTGGATTTAGCACATAAGAGCACCAAAACAAATATTTCTATTTAGAATTATTCATTTCAAAATTCAAAATCAAGCAAATCGGTGTTCACCTTTGTTGAAGGGCGTCATCCATTTACAAATTTGTGAAGTTTGCAAGTGTGTTAATCCATCATTAACACCGATGCCAAGGATATTGACAGAACCCAAAAAAATATGAAATGCCCAAATACCCAAATATCAAATACGTTATCCCGACATCAACCATTCTTCACAGAGCGCAGGTATTCAGGTGTACTTATGGAAACCTATGGAAACCCTATGGTTTAACCAAACATATGGAAACCCATGGTTTAACCTATGGAAACCCATGGTTTAAATAAATAAATAAATAAGCCTATGGAAACCCATGGTTCAACCAAAAATAAATAAATAAATAAAAACCTATGGAAACCCATGGTTTAACCAAACATACTGGAAATGACCCTTCATGACCAGTTTAATAAACATATTTTAGTCACAAATTTTGAGAAATCACTACACAGGATGAAACGATCCTTCGTGATCCAGTTGCAGTTTATTACCTCCTATGTATGTATGTCAATCTCCTGTTGCAAACCACAAAAACTGATTGAAGAGAAATAATATACAGAGAAAAATAAATTACAGTTACATAAACAAATTTAGAACAACCCAACAAAAAAACTAATTCAGAACAAACCAACACTAAAAGCCAAACCCTTGAAGCCAGAGATGTGTAAAAGCCGGAGCCGGAAAGATATATCAAAGAAGCCAAACCCTTGAAGCCAAATATGTGTAGGAGCCGGAGCCGAAGCGGGAGTTTAAAAAAATAAGCCAAACCCTTGAAGCCAGATATGTGTAGGAGCCGGAGCCGAAGCGGGCGTAAAAAAAAATAGGGAGGCACGGAAGCAATATGCTTTTTCATGACCGCTTTTACCATCCTACTGTAAAATAAAACCTTTTTAAAACTCAAATTCACCCGTTGGACTCCGTACATTCCGTGAAGACTCCTTTTTAAATCCAATAGCAATAGAATTTAAATCGTTTCAAATTGAAATTGTCGGTGAAATTTGTTTTAAAAATTCAAATTAGTATTATTATTCTATAAACCTAAAAATATTATATAAAATTTGTATTATTATTCCATAAACATAGGAAATATTATAATTAACAATATCATCTCATAATGAATTTATATCATGCTTGTTTTTCTTCCACCATGGCTGAAAAGCTTTATATTTTAACATTCATTTAGTGATTCAACCAATATATTAACTTCTAACAATAATAATTAAACTAAGTAATATAAATCTTAATACAACTAAATCACAACTCACTCACGCTTAAGAGTAGGATTTTAAATTTATTTAATAATTTATCAATTGGATTTCATACTATCATCCATTTAAAATTTTTAAATTAATTTCGAAGGGCAAAATGTTATACAAAATTATTACTCCATAACCATAAAAATACTAGAATTTATAATATTATTTTACAAATTACAATTAAAAATGAATTTATGCCATGCTTTATTTTCCTTCATCATAATTGAAAAGCTTGATATTTTAAATTTTATTTAAAAGTTTAATAAATACATTAACTTTTAATAAAAATAATACATAATATAATTAAACAAAATAATATAAATCTTAATACAAGAAAATCACTTAAAAATAAAACTTGATATTAATTTTATTTAATAATTTGACAAATACCTTATTCTCCAATAAAAAAGATTGTACATAATACAACTTACCACATAAATAGAACTAAATCACTTAATATAAATCTTTAAACCTTCAGGGAAGCTTTATATTTTAAGTTTTTTTAATAGTTCAACAAACTAACATATATAAAATAAAATAATATTCTCATTATGACATGTTTTTGGCCCATTAACATATATAAAATAAAATTGTATGTTTAATCATTTTTAACAATATTTTATAAAACATTAATATATTTTATAATCAATTTTATTATTAACTAAGTTGATTATTTATTTAAAACTTTTGAATACATTTTTATGAAAAATTAAATTTAAATATTTAGTATTTTTTATTAACAATTATAATAAACTTTAAGAATATTTTTAATAATATTATAAAGTATGTTTTATAAAATATTAATGTTCTTTCAATTAAAGTTTATCACCAATTATGTTATTTCTTCTAATTGAATTTATTACAACTAAATTGGTTAGTTCTTTAAAACTTTTGAACTTTCTCAAAATTTAAATATTTATTTAATTCTTATTACTAATCACAATAAATTTATATCTTAATTTATTTTTAAATAATAATTTACAATTATTTTTTATTTGATATTATACTATGTATAAAGTCTTAATGATTTCACTATTCACAAAACACAGAATGTGAACATATATTTTTTCATAAAAATCAAGTTATCTATATCTTGTAAATGATTCAAACTCATTGAACTAATTTTTTAGACTAAAATTATTTATATATAAGTATATATACAATTTTTTTTATATTACAACTAAGTTGGTTAGTTCTTTAAAACTTTTGAACTTTGAGAAATGAAATTTAAGTATTTTTTTATTTCTTATTAATAATTACAACAAATTTATATCTTAATTTATTTTTAAATAATAATTTACAATTATTTTTGATTTGATATTATACTATGTATAAAGTATTATTGATTTCACTATTCACAAAACACAGAATGTGAACATATATTCTTTTATAAAAATCAAGATCTCTATATATTGTAAATGATTCAAACTCATTGAACTAATTTTTTAGACTAAAATTATTTATATATAAGTATATATACAATTTTTTTTATATTAAATTGATATGTTACTTTATCTACAAAATATAATGTATATAAATATGTCAATACAACATTTAATTAGAAGCTCAATTGGTATGTTTAAGGATTTAGAAAATGTAGTTCCTCCTTAAAAGTTGCAAGTTCAAATTTGTTGTTTTATATATCTACAAATCTTTAAAATTATTGTTTTGAAAAGTTAATGTACAATTTCAAGGACTTTATATAATCAAAATAATTTAACAATAAAAAAAATTTATTATATTTTATAATTATATATTGGGAACCACCATGTTTGTTTTGCCTAAGTCTAATTCTAGCCATTTAAAAAAACATGTTTATATTAATAGAAGTAAAGAAGCACAATTCCTCTCAAAATATTTTGAGTTCAAATATTGCTAGTGCATTATTAATAATGCATGCTCTCTATAAAGAATCCCTCAAAACATCTGAATGGTTTCCATATGCACACTCAAATACTAGTGGGATTAACGGTTAAGACATTGTGTTTCCTCCTAGGAGGTCACATGTTCAAATCTAGAGGGGGGTAGGGTATGAACACCTCTGTAGACTTTAGCAATTAAATCACTGTGCAGAGGTGGGTCTCATACACCAAATTGGTGTCTTGCTTGGCGGTGACCTTAAAAATATATTATTATTATTATTATTATTATTATTATTATTACTAAAGATCCCCTAAAGTGGTGATATAATGGAACCCATATCCCCACTCAAAGATCAAATCCCATAATAACGTTATTTTGGGCGACTTAAGGCCTCATCCATGAACCTACCCTATTCTCCTTCTAGAACTAGATCTCCATCCAATTAAGAGCATTGGTATGACTAGGTAAATGATGTACAAGTATAAGGAAAATAACATGGGAGACTCGAGACTTCCTGAAATTGCTTCAAAATCTAGTCACTTGATCAACTTCAACTCAAGAGAGGATGGTATAAATACACCATGGATTGGTTAAACCATTGCGAGATTGGCACAAATGTCATTTTGTAAGATAGCAATAACAATAAAATTATTATCACATCTACTTTTAAAGATAAAATGTGCGATGAAAAAGAATTAAATATTAAAAGAAAATTAAGATATTATAAAGATGTCATTAACCCTGATATGGAAGATAAATAATATATGTGTCAACTAGTTCAAAAAAATATATATAGTTAAGATGAGAACAGAATCTCATGATATTCATTGTGAAATAGGACACTCGACAATTCCTAAAACACCATGCGTGGAAAGGACTTTCCATCTCTATGAAACTACGAGTGTTGAGGACGAAAGTCACTTTCTCTTAAAATGCCATGTATACACCCACATTAGATCATAATTTAGAAATATTTTCTATAATAAAAACCTTCGTAACCTTTTCAAATTTCATAACTATAGCGACCTAGGAACACTTCTTTCTAATATTTTTGAGCACTAATTTTTATTTTACAGTAATCCAGGTAATCGTGAAGGTCCAACAGACAAAAGTTGTACTTAGTGAACGTTACCTACCACCACCATCATCATCAATACCCATCATTTTTCCCTAATCATCATCAAGGTTATAACACCTATACTTGGTGCTTAAAACATCTAAATGGTGCCTTTATCCTCATTAGGAAGTTAAATATATTTTGCAAAGATGGATTGGATTGTGGTTTGAGGTCTTTTCCATGGCCCTTAGTCCCCAAAAGTTTCATTCCTGATCTCATGCTTGATTTTATTGGTAATGGTTAAGGTCTTAAGACTCATCATGAATATCGAAAACCTCCAAATGGCACCTGTCACATTACCCAATTTTGCAAAAACAATGTTATATTATTTGTTATTATTTGAGGACAATATGTTAAATTTTATGCTAAGTTGTAATTGATGACTCAGCAAAGTCAAGGATATTTAATGTAATTCTAAACATTTTAATTATAAATAAGTAAAGGAAGAGACAACAGCTTAGGAGAGCTGTTAAAAGAGTGTTTACTGGTCAAATTGGTGGAGGATACTGTGTGGAGAGCAAACTGGGATGTGGCAGCATCCTCAAACAACTTCCAACTGTTGCAGGTGGCAATCTTCCTACATTTGGGGTCATGATTCCCCAAGAAAGTGGAATCAGAGCAGGTGGATCAATTAACGACAACTGACCCAAAAGACCTAGGCAATCTTTATAAAAATCCCATTGAAGAGAGCTGAGGCTACTCATTCTAGAGAAGTGATCATTCAGGTGAATGTACTTCAGAGAAATTCAATGGAAGTGAATTATGGAAAGAGTTTGAGGAAATAACTGCTGAGTGATCTAGTGCAGCTTTTAAGCTGAAATATCTTACTGCTGAGGGTAGGGTGTTTTACTGAGTTATTGGACTAGTCTACTGTTTGCATTCTTCACTAGTTCTCAGCCAAGAAGATTAGGAATATGCTTGGGGGTCCTGAGGAAGCGTTGTTTGAGCGCTCTCCAGGAGTTTGGTAGGGAGGAACGACCTCCTAATGTTGTTGTTGTCTATCCTAACCAGGTTCTGTTACCACGTAAGTTCTACTTAGTGGTTTTTATCAAGTGAGCCCGGTGAACCGGACAGGGCTAACTTGTTCGGACTTCAAAAAGACCTTTGGAAGTACTTTTGGGAAGTGCTTGTTGTACTATATCACATGTTCATACCCCATGAGGGAATTGTAATAAATATTCTAGCATGATAGTGTCTGTAAAAGACTCGGTCTCTTAGACTTTATTTGTCAATCCGATTAGCCCAGGGTGTTTTTTCCCTTGGTTATTATTGGTTGTTGAACAAACGACTCATAATTTCTGAGTTTTTCACTCCATACCTCCAAAGTTGGGGTGGTCGGCTTGGCATTTAGGCCTATTGAGGTTATTATAGTCTATGTGTCAATGTATAAACATGCTAGACATCATTTTTGAGTCATATGAACATGTCTAAGTCCCCGTAGGTGTTTTTCAAAGTTTCATTTTTTTAGTTTTTTCAGTGTTTTTTATTAAAATTTAATTTTTCCAAAACTTAGGCTATTTTTTAATAGTTTAATTGGAAAAATTGATTTTGTAATAAAAGTGGGTCAAATAATCAGTTTCGGTCATGTAGGTGCTCATTTTCAAGCTAAGAGCACCATGTAAACCCATGGACCCACTGTTTCCTAGTTTTGAGTGATTTTCCATCACTCAGGTCAGAAAGCCCCAAAAATCAATTATTGATTATTTTAATTAATAAACTCATGAATAATGGAGCAAATCCAAAATCATAAATCAATGGATTCTCAGCCGATTTGATTGAAATCAGTCAGATCTAAAGCAGATTGACTAGATCTGACAAATACTTGACTGAAGGAGGTGATCAAATCAGATCCAGAGTTGATCTTGAGCATCCTTTATGAGTAATTTCACCCTCCCTCTCTCCTCAACACATTTTTGGCTCAAATGGATGATTTTTGGTGGATTCTTCAGTCAACAGGTTGAGGTGTCAGTCAGATCAGCCCCCTGATTGACAATTGCACTCAGTGAGACTCAGATCTGGCTCAGCTAGACATAGATCAGGCATTGATGGACTCTCCATCAGTTGATTTCTCTTGATTCCATGAGTAATTGCGCCCCCTGGGCTAGATGGCCTGTAAATTGTATATATCCAGGCACAACCTCCTCTTCCAAGCTAGTGAGAACTGGTATTGAGGTGTCGTTTCTCTTGTACTGTATTGTTTTTTCATTCTGGAATAAAGAATCTTTGGAGGCAAGATCTATGGTGTAATGCTCTTCATGTGTGGATGTTGATTGTAAAATGCTTATGAGGTATAATCTGATTTTGTTTATCATTGCTTTGCTGGTTAATTGTTGCCCTTGAAGGAGAGAGCTCCCTCCTATTAGGGTAAGAGTTTATTCTAGTTTGATTTATGCTCTTACTATTGCTTGTTCCAGATCTATTGGATTTATATGTATTTTAAGTTTAATTACATGCTTTCCAATCATCTCTTTCGGCAGCACCTATGTTTTAACCATCTGTTTGTGCAAGCATTTTTAAGTTACAGGTGATCTTGCTAGTAGAAGAGGTTGAGCTGGTTTGAGTCTTCCTCATATTCAGTATATTATGAATGACATAGTCCCTCGGTGTTCCACCAAAGCAGAATCCAAAGCCCAACATTCCCAGGCTTCAAACACTCTTTCTCTCTCTTCCTCCTTTAAAAACTATTAAACTTTCCTCAAACTGGATACTTTAAAGGCTTCTCATTAATATGATCTATCTCACCAGTAAAAACACACATAGATATTATCAGTAATATCCCTCCTTTATTCTAGATCTTAGTTCTGTTTTGCTCATAAAGCTCAAATTCAAGAGATCTAGCTAAAAGTACCTTAGTTTCGCAAGTAATTTAGTGAAAATTCATAGCTTGCTGTTAAGGTAGTTTCTTTTGTTGTTCGATAATTTCAATATTCTACAATATCAGCACTTTTAATTGGATGCACAAACAGCAAGCCAAGATCCCAAGGAAAGCTTGCTTTGCTTGGTTCCCTGTTCGTCGTTTTAGCTAGTTTAATTTCATTATTTTTTGAGATAAAGTAGGCTGATCTTAAAGTGCTTTTGCGCATTTGTTATTATAAATCTCTCACTATCATTTAGCAGGTATGACAGAGAAGAAAGGAAGCTTCTGTCCAAAGTGGCTTTTGGAGAGCTCAAATCCCCCTAGGGGTCTCTCTTTTGTCACATAATTTGTAAATTTTTTGTATAAAATGTAATATCTTGGTTTCAGCCTGTATAAGGACCAAGAAAGCTCTGTTTTATCAGTGCTTTGATATTTTAACCTCTGTAATAAAATCATCCTTTGAATAGGCTCTTTCGAGCCCATTCCCCATCCCCCTTGGGGGGATTCGTGTCGGTGCCATTTTCATCATTCTCTGCTTATTTATTTTTACTAGTATTGATCTGATTTACAGGGTAGTATATTTGATCTTTTTTTTAATTCCATATTCCATATCTTACTTTCAAAAGTAATCATAATACTTACCCCATGATTTCTCGAGTGACCCGAAAGGGGAAAGAGATTCGTGGTAGGATTAATCAGAAAACCAGATTTGTATAGTTGTTTTATTTTTTCTATCATTTATTTATCAGTAGCTTTAAAATTAACCCCTCCTCGATTCCCCGATTGAGATCCACTTGGATCGAAAGAGGTTCTTGGAGGCTTTTCTTTTAAACAAGAACACATCTCTTAAAAACTTATTAAAATTTTCAAGAATCCAGTGTGTTTGCACTGCACTTGGCTGCGGTTCATCCAATCAATCAAGCTGTATCAAAAGCACTTGGGTGACTAGCATAATTAGGACTCACCCTCCCCAATTAACAACCCATCGGGTGAAAATCCAACACCTTGATCAAACCTTTACGGTGGAAAAATACCCAAAGGAAGAGGGAACCTACTGAAAAGTGACCTCGGGGCACCGATCTCTGTCACACCCTGACGGGTGCATTATGAACATAGCCCTAGAGACTCCATTTCAGCCCACATATTCCTTGCGGGTAGCCGTATAGGTTTTGTTTTGGACATACTCCAAGTACTCTCGGGTATATCTGGAGTCCCCCTTTTAGCCTAATTTAATCAATCCATACTTCAATTTTAACTTAAAACATACCAAGATGCAATCTCAAAACATTCACTCCAAGCACATGCAAGCACATTGATCTCTTTGATTTGACTCCATTATTAAGGCACTGGTCATTTTTGCTTCATATATATATTGTTTATCAGCTTTGTGCTTTCGTGTGTTATTTTCGTATCTTGTCATCTTCAATTGTTTATAGTTAAAATATTCAAACTCCTAAGTAACTGATTCAGTTTAACATCACCACACTAAGAAATCATCCTTAGTAACTTAATAGGGTCTACCCCCCTTGGCTCCGTTAGGAGTTGAGCCTAAATGGAGGAGTCAAGAACAAGGTGACAGCCTTGACTCGAGACTTGCCCCCAAGGACACACCGAGTGGCATGAAGATTTCTTCCACGTGATCCAAGTGTGTGAAAAGGAAGCAACACTTTTTGGCGCCATTGCCGGGGATAAATATTTTTATTCCCGAGTATGACTTAGCTTAACTTTTTTCTAAACAACTAAAAAGATAAAAAAAACTTTTGATTGATCTAGTCTTAAAAAAAAAAACATAAAAATTAAAACTCGATCCATCTCGCAACTCCACTGTATAACCCCCCTTCAAGAATTTCTACCCGAAGAAACCGTCGAAAATTATTCAATCCTCTCCCTGATCCCAAAAGGTTTATTAGGTAAAGATTGAATAGGCAGACTTCTCATAGAAACCTTGAGGATTTAGGAGACCAATCCATCTCAGATATCCATCACATATTTGTAGAGAGTCATGTTCACTAATCTCAAGAAATGATGGAATTTTACAAACCCCTTGACTTTTCTCAGATAGCAGGTGCTCCTCATAACATTCCGAAAGATGCTATCAAGAAGCTCCCCCGATTCGAGGGAAATAATGCTACCACTGCCAGGACTCATCTCCGAAAGTTTGAAAGGCACCTAGTCAGTTACTGTGATGATGTTGCCTCTAACCATGAATATATCAAAATGAATCTCTTTGCTTTATCCTTAGAGGATGATGCTGCGGAATGGTATGAAAACCTTGGTGATGATTCATATAAAACCCTTAATGAATTCCTAGAAGGTTTTAAGAATATATGGGGGGAAAAGAAAGAATCAAGACATTTGCTTGCTGCCCTCCATAACATAAAGAAGATGGAGAATGAAACCATTGATGAATTTAATACTAAGTTCAAGCGTGTGGTTGAGGACTTCCCTAGAGAAATCAAGCCAAGGGATGCCTCCATCCTCATATATTACATCAAAGCTTTCACTGGTGATTTAAGGTACCAATTAAGGGATAAATATCCGGTCGATCTAAAACCTGCTCAATATCCGGCCGATAAAATAGAAAGGAATATGCAATCTTTGGGCAAGTCCAACATTCTGGGTTACACCAGGGGAAACACTTCATACAATGAAGAAAATGGAAAAGCCTTTGAATCAGAAGAAAAGGGAACCTCTAAATACCCCATGGAAAAGATAGCTACCATGTTTGACAAAGTGATGACTAGTCAGGACCAATTCATGACAAACCAATCTGTGCAAATGAATAAAATACCTAACAGAATAACCACACTAGAAAGAAATAATGGACCTAGGAATTTTCAGCCAAAACAGAATCAAGTGTATCAAAAGAAGTTTCCTCAGCAAGAGCCTAGGATTCCAAACTAGTTAGACTCAACTAACCTGGTAGATGAAGTAATTCCATGGTGTAGACATTGTCATCAATTCCACCCAGAAAGCACTTGTTATGTTGCGAATCATGTCATGGAACATGGACTTTCCGAGGTTAGTAATCAGGAAACAAATTCAAGCGAGCCTGATCATATATACTTGGTAGGCCAGGCCTACCCTTTGTCACCATCCAAACAGTACAAGCCTGAGGATGAAACCATTGCAGAATCTTATAGTGAAATTTATGATGAAAACTGTAATATACATGATGGGACTCCTATGTGTTCTCCTTATAATGATGACAGTTTGGAAGGTCCACTACCTTGTGACCTTTTCTCTGAAGAATATGAGTATGAAAATGAGGAAAAGTATAGCTTGAAGCATGATACAAGTGACGAAGACTCCCTTATCCCCGACAAAGATGTTGATGAGGAGTCCTGAACATTCATGGAAAATCCAGTCTATGACATGAATAAAGAGGAAAATAATGAACCAGAAACTTTTGATGGTTTTATTGATTTTTCTGTCTATGACATATCTAAAGAAGAGAGCATGGACCATGTGGCCTTGGGAAACTTTGATATGAAAAAGGAGCATGCAGTTTATGCACATTATCAGTCTGATACATATATCAATATTAGTAATGAAGACAAAGAGAACTCAATATCAGAACCTGATATCAGCAATGGGGAATCCATCACATTTAACATAGATGATAATGATGACTATTGGGATTTTTGTGGATATCTTTTTAAGAATCATATCTATGCTATACCCATCAAGGGGAGTGTCTATTTAGAGATTTGTGGAAGTCCAATCTACTATAATTCCATAGAGGGAAGCATGAATCTGGAGACCTTAGAAAATACTAGTATGGAAAAGCAGCATTCAAAACTCTTATATGATCATTCAAAGTCATATCATGCAGAGCCGCACAAGGGTATCAGTAATGAAGATATGGAGAAGCATTTTTGTGAAAAGATGGATGTGATGCATGTATTAGAATATCAATCTCAACTATCATCTTCACATATAGAGTTTTCTCATGACTTGGAGCTGCTTGGGGCTTATACAGTGAATTATCATCCGGTAATCCTTGATGATCAGTATAATGGTGTAGTCAATATGCCTCATCATTCCAATTTGTACATCAACCCTATCTAGTCTTAGATAGAAGCAGCCTACGCAAGCACTTACCAGTTTGGGAGGAAGTTTGACTACATTATTCATGCCTATGATTTCCCATCCATCCCGCCCCTTCTGGATCATCATGCAGGTTTGCATTTTCTGAATAAAGTATCCTTACTTTGGCTGGTAACCAAAGACAAGAAAAAAAAAATTATGTCAATAAAATGCTTAGGTGGTTACATTGGATTTCTGATTACACTTAACCCTTTTTATATCATGCTTAGAGTAGGAAAATAAGCTCTTTGAAAGAGAGCATTTACTTTCTGCATTTCTATTTTTAGCTATAATAAAACTTTGCTTCTTTTAGTTAGTTACATCTATTTTGTTTAAATAAATCAGCTTAATGGTTCATTTGGTTTTTCATAAAACTTGTGCTACTGAGGTTTTTCTTGTCAAGTTGAGATGTTTTTGCAGGGTATATAAACCAGAGATTCTGGCGTTCTCGTATCCTCTCCTTGCCTTAAAGACCAGATCGAGCACACGTCTCATAGTTGGAGCCAGAATTTTACCACGTAAGTTGTACTTAGTGGTTTTTGTCAAGTGAGCCCAGTGAACCGGACATGGCTAACTTGTTCGGACTTCAAAAATACCTTTGGAAGTACTTTTGGGAAGTTCTTGTTGTACTATATCACATGTTCATACCCCATGAGGGAATTGTAATAAATGTTCTATCATGATAGTATCTGTAAAAGACTCGGTCTCTTAGACTTTATTTGTCAATCCGATCAGCCCAGGGTGTTTTTTCCCTTGGTTATTATTGGTTGTTGAACAAACGACTCATAATTTCTGAGTTTTTCACTCCATACCTCCAAAGTTGGGGTGGTCGGCTTGGCATTTAGGCCTATTGAGGTTATTAGAGTCTATGTGTCAATGTATAAACATGCTAGACATCATTTTTGAGTCATATGAACATGTCTAAGACCCCCTAGGTGTTTTTCAATTTTTCAATTTTTTAGTTTTTTCAGTGTTTTTTATTAAAATTTAAATTTTCCAAAACTTAGGCTATTTTTTAATAGTTTAATTGGAAAATTTGATTTTGTAATAAAAGTGGGCTAAATAATCAGTTCCAGTCATGTAGGTGCTCATTTTCAAGCTAAGAGCACCATGTAAACCCATGGACCCACTGTTTCCTAGTTTTGAGTGATTTTCCATCACTCAGGTCAGAAAGCCCCAAAAATCAATTATTGATTATTTTAATTAATAAATTGATGAATAATGGAGCAAATCCAAAATCATAAATCAATGGATTCTCAGCCGATTTGATTGAAATCAGTCATATCTGAAGCAGATTGACTATATCTGACAAATCCTTGACTGAAGGAGGTGATCAAATCAGATCTAGAGTTGATCTTGAGCATACTTTATGAGGAATTTCACCCTTCCTCTCTCCTCAACACGTTTTTGGCTCAAATGGATGATTTTTGCTGGATTCTTCAGTCAACAGGTTGAGGTGTCAGTCAGATCAACCCCCCAATTGACAGTTGCACTCAATGAGACTCAGATCTGGCTCAACTAGACACAGATCAAGCATTGATGGACTCTCCATCAGTTTATTTCACTTGATTCCATGAGTAATTGCGTCCCCTTGGGCTAGATGGTCTGTAAATTGTATATATCCAGGCACAACCTCCTCTTCCAAGCTAGTGAGAAATGGGATTGAGGTGTTGTTGCTCTTGTACTGTATTGTTTTTTCATTCTGGAATAAAGAAGCTTTGGAGGCAAGATCTATGGTGTAATGCTCTTCATGTGTGGATGTTGATTGTTAAATGCTTATGAGGTATAATCTGCTTTTGTTTATCACTACTTTGCTGGTTAATTGTTGGCCTTGAAGGAGAGAGCTCCCTCCTGTTAGGATAAGATTTTATCCTAGTTTGATTTATGCTCTTACTGCTGCTTGTTCTAGATCTATTGGATTTGTATGTATTTTAAGTTTAATTGCATGCTTTCCAATCATCTCTTTCAGCAGCACCTATGTTTTAACCATCTGTTTGTGCAAGGATTTTTAAGTTACAGGTGATCTCGCTGGTAGAAGAGGTTGAGCTGGTTTGAATATTCCTCATATTTAGTATCTTATGAATGACATAGTCCCTCAGTGTTCCACCAAAGCAGAATCCAAAGCCCAACATTCCCAGGCTTCAAACACTCTTTCTCTCTCTTCCTCCTTTAAAAACTATTAAACTTTCCTCAAACTGGTTACTTTAAAGGATTCTTATTAATATGATCTATCTCATTAGGAAAAACACACATATATATGATCAGTAATATCCCTCCTTTATTCTAGATCTTAGTTCTATTTTTCTCATAAAGCTCAAATTCAGGAGATCTAGCTAAAAGTACCTTAGTTTCGCAAGTAATTTAGTGAAAATTCATAGCTTGTTGTTAAGGTAGTTTCTTTTGATGTTCGATAATTTCAATATTCTGCAATATCATCACTTTTAATTGGCTGCACAAATAGCAATCCAAGATCCCAAGGAAAGATTTCTTTCCTTGGTTCCCTGTTCGTCGTTTTAGCTAGTTTAATTTCATTATTTTTTGAGAAAAAGTAGGCTGACCCAAAGGTACTCTTAAATTTATTTTGGGAATTTGTTATTCTAAATTTCTTGCTGTCATTTATCAGGTCTAACAGAGAATAAAGGAATATGCCGTCCAAAGTGGCTTTTGGAGCGCTCAAATCCTCTCAGGGGTCTCTCTTTTGTCACATAATTTGTAAATTTTTTTGTATAAAATATAATATCTTGGTTTCAGCCTGTATAAGGACCAAGAAAGCTCTGTTTTATCAGTGCTTTGATATTGTAACCTCTATAATAAAATCATCCTTTGAATAGGCTCTTTTGATCCCATTCCCCATCCCCCCTCGGGGGATTCGCGTCGATGCCATTTTCGTCGTTCTCTGCTTATTTCCTTTTACTAATATTGATCTGATTTGCAGGGTAGTATATTTGATCTTGTTGTTAATTCCATATTCCATATCTTACTTTCAAAAGTAATCATAATACTTACCCCACGATTTCTCGAGTGACCTGAAAGGGGAAAGAGATTCGTGGTAGGATTAATCAGAAAACTAGATTTGTATAGTTGTTTTATTTTTTCTATCATTTGTTTATCAGTAGCTTTAAAATTAACCCCTCCTTGATTCCCCTATTGAGATCCACTTGGATCGAAAGAGGTTCTTGAAGGCTTTTCTTTTAAACAAGAACACATCTCTTAAAAACTTATTAAAATTTTCAAGACTCCAGTGTGTATGCTCTGCACTTGGCTGCGGTTCATCCGATCAGTCAAGCTGTATCAAAAGCACTTGGGTGACTAGCATAATTAGGACTCACCCTCCCCAATTAACAAACCATCAGGTGAAAATCCAACACGTCGATCTAACCTTTACGGTGGCAAAATACCCAAAGGAAGCGGGAACCTACTGAAAAGTGACCTCGGGGCACCGATCTCTGTCACACCCTAACAGGTGCGTTATGAACATAGCCCCAGAGACTCCATTTCAGCCCACATATTCCTTGCGGGTAGCCGTATAGGTTTTGTTTTGGACATACTCCAAGTACTCTCGGGTATATCTGGAGTCCCCCTTTTAGCCTAATTTAATCAATTCATACTTCAATTTTAACTTAAAACATACCAAGATGCAATCACAAAACATTCACTCCAAGCACATGCAAGCACATTGATCTCTTTGATTTGACTCCATTATTAAGGCACTGGTCATTTTTGCTTCATATATATATTGTTTATCAGCTTTGTGCTTTTGTGTGTTATTTTCGTATCTTGTCGTCTTCAATTGTTTATAGTTAAAATATTCGAACTCCTAAGTAACCGATTCAGTTTAACATCACCACACTAAGAAATCATCCTTAGTAACTTAATACGGTCTACCCCCCTTGGCTCCATTAGGAGTTGAGCCTAAACGGAGGAGTCAAGAACAAGGTGACAACCTTGACTCGAGACTTGCCCCCAAGGACACACCGAGTGGCTTGAAGATTTCTGCCACATGATCCAGGTGTGTGAAAAGGTGGCAACATGTTCTACATTATTTTGTTTTAATGTGTGAGAATGGAAAATAATTTCTAGTCTGTGTTTTTTGCATACCTAGAAGGACCAGGCCATACTCCAGCACAGATAGAGTATTTACAGTAGATGAAAGAAAATGTTAAGAGACTGAATAAAATAGATATGGTTTTTCATTTCGTAGTTAACAGAGTAATTTATTTCAGTATGTAGGTTATTATTAAAAAGATTAGTGATCTCGTTATCTTTGTTTCTTATTTTAACAAGCTTATTTATGTAAATATATTGGAAAAGAAATAGCAATAATCTAGTACAGGTAGAACGATTAAGATGATAAGAGAATATCTTAGTAGATAAGATTATGTATTTACAGACAGTAGATTAATTTTTATTCAAGTTAAAATATTATGGAGGTTAAACTGTGTTATGATAGGTTTATATTTCTTGTGTTCACTTAGTAACTGAATGAAATGCAACAGAAAAATATTAGTCGAGTTACAATGTTTACATTCTGTTCAATAAATAAATAAACTACTAATCATATAGTTTATTTTCTAATAATATCAACTAATCTAAGACTAATAATTACTATAAACTAAGTAGGGTTATATTAAAAGTACTTAAATTTAAAGAGCAAACTAAGTTAATCTATGCTTATCTTTTCAAAGAACTCTGAGTAAATTCTATCTGTCAGTTTAGTAAATAAAAACATCGAGAATATGATTAATAACTAATATAAAAATAAATATCTATCTATGTAAAAACTGTTTTATAATCATCAAACAGGCTTATACCTGTAAAGGTAAACTTCATGGTCGAAACCCTAAACCAAATTTATTTCATCTTTACAAATAAAGACATTTAAGTTACAATCCATTTATTTGGATTATTATATCAATAAACAATTAAAATACTATGGACTGTTTACAGTACTTTAAAAATACAAATGTATTGTTACAAGTTAAATTATCACAATACACCTATAATAATAATAACTAACCAAATTAACAAGTAGCAGAATCCTATTATTAATCAATTGAAGAATTTATTTAGACAAGGGTTTCATTCCATGAATACCCTAGTTTGTATATTCTGAACATGTATCTTAATATTATAAAATACACAATATGACTGGGTTACAGTCTTAAATATTAACAATAATATATTTGCAAAATAGATTAGACAGTAATATTCTTCATCAATAGTTAGTAAGGGAAAACCCTAACATACACAGAGTCACAATATAGAGTACCACTACAAAACGAGACTGAGCTCGAAGAAAAAATTTCTTAAAAACCAATGTATTGCATTGACAGGACGTAAGGATGTAAATTTAAACTAATTACAACACCTAGCTCAATTTTGGGACTACCCAATGACATAGAAAGGGTTTGCAAATCGAATAGAACCAACAACTTTTAAAAAAGAAAACCATGTAACTAATGGAGAATATGGACAAGCTCTCAAGTTTGGGGTTTCACCATCGACAACCCTGTTACGAGCATGGTAAGAACCCATTCGTTGAAACCAGGGCTTACTGGATTGGATCCATGAGCCCTCGAAGACAGCCAGCATTATATTCATCATGGGTTGCAAGAGTAGTCACAAGTTCCTGTAAGGAGAGCACAATATTGTGTGTTAGTTACAAAACTCATTCACTATTGTAAACCTTACTGTAAAATTAACTTTACTATGGGTCTTCCATTTTGGAAAGAAAACCAAATATTTTCCTTAAATAAGAGTATCAAACAGTCTAGCGAAGAGACTATCACCAGTTGCAATTTTCACATACAAAATCTCCAAACCCTGTGACGTCGATGGAGCACAACTAGCAGTAATGAATCTTAGCTTCTCGCAGTAGTGACAGGCCTCAAGGAAGGAAAGAAGGAGCTAAGGACTGACCGCAATCCAAGTGCAAATGAGACCAGTAAAATCTCACATAATAACACCCACAGCTAAGAAGGTTGGCTACAAGACTAAACTCAGGAGTCTACAGCAACGTTAAACCGAAGTTTTGGAACAAGCTTGTAAAGGAAGAACCCTCATGGCCGCCATGAAACCTTGCAGAGCAGCCCAAAGGCCAACGTGAACTTTGGAGGGAGAATGACAAAGTGATTAGGGTTGCAAGAGTTTTATATTTCCAATACACGGACAGGAGGTGACCATGTGCCTTAAATAATTCCAACCATGCAAGGGTCAATTCCAAAGTCCACCTGCGGTTCAATCATCCAAATTATTAAAACAATGATTTATTATCAAACTTTGCATGAACTATGATGTATGCATATATATTTAACACATCGATATTCATATATATAAACCTTATCATAATGTTTGATAGCTCTATTTTGGCATTTGGTTAAACAATAATTCATAAACGTTCACCCTAGTGAAAGGTGGTAACCATTTGATATTATGGAAAAGTCCAAGGTCGATCTTGCTTAGAACCTTTCTAACTACTATAGATTTATATACTTGCAAAACATTGTTAAATATGCATGTATTATAATTCCAACTTATCACTTTTAAACCAACAACTTGGGTGGTTATAATGTATGGAGTTGAATAGCATAATAATAGAGTATAAACATGACTTTTACAAAGTTCATTATTGGTTTAAACTTTCTTAGACACTAGTTGCTTCTCGACTTGTCAATGCTAGTAATTTACCTTAATTGTTTATATTGACAAGATAGTTTGTGATTGATCAAGATAACCTGTACTTAGCATAGGGTAGAATTTTGATCATAGTAGAAAGATCTACCATAATAGTTACTATAGACATTAACTTAATGTAAGAGAGGCATTATAGTAATAATAAAATTACAATGGAATAACCGTGCTCAAGTCTATAATCATTGGAACCACACTCATTGACTTAGAATTAGGAAGTAAGGGCATACAGTATTCCATCTGAAATGATGCAGTTAGTTTTTTACAATAATCAATCTTATAATATCAAGGAGTTTTACAGGCAGTAAGTTTCCCAACAGAATGTGAATAACGATCAGTTTGGTACTTTAGTAAATAATACGATAATGTATTTCGTTACATTAGTACATGCAGTACGACGTTAATGTATGTAATAAAGTTGATAACTTGTTAGTGAACAACTGGTTTTTACATACCAGTAATAGGTTGATAACTTCCATAACTAGTAAGTTAAAAATAAAATTGAAAAATTATAATTTATTGAGAATCTTTACTATCAATATTGATGGAAGCTCTTCCATGAATAAAAACAAATAGTACAAATAAGTATAACATTTGCAACTTAAGCATGTTAAGATAGAAATGAATATACGACAAATATTACAAGCTTAGAGCTCTCAGTAAGTATCTTTGGTGTCACCAAGCTTGATAAAGAAAGAACCGTTTTATCTGAACTCTGCTTACAAGAAAAAATAGAAAATATAAACTACTTTACCTCGTTGAAGTTGCTTGAAAGCTATCAGCTTTTTTTACTAGCATATTATTTTGCAAACAGAAACACTTCTTGATACTTTATGGATTTTAAAATGTCTACTTGGTCGATCATACCTGTGAACCTGTAAGAACCAGCAATCTGTCTGCATTAGCATAAATGCTAAGTAAGCCTAGGATTTAAAGTTAGATTCCACCTATTTTCCATAACGTAGACTCATTAGTAAACCGAAAGAAAACAGTATGGAAGTAAATCATATTTTACGTTACGAAAAGGAAGCTACTTTAGTTTACGTAATTTGAAAATGTATAATACTAATCGTTGGACTGTTTCATTTTCTACTAACCATTAGCTGTTAGTAAACCGCATATTTAGTATTTTATGTTATCTTAAAATTTTAATTTTTTGTGAAAATTTGGGGTTTTGACAGCACCGATATCTCGATTCATAATGAAAGATCCCCTAGAATGGTATCTCAATGTTTGATTCATGGCCCTTAGGACCTAGAATCTTACTTCAGAGACTAATGACCAAGTGTCATCACTTTATGATGGTAATGACTATTAGACTAACCTTGGGTGCTCAAAACCTCTTAGTGGCACCTATATATTTAATTAGAGACAAAAGATATATAAGTAGGTACTGTGGTGGTTTAATGTAGGAAAAATGGTCAGGATACATGTTAATTATATTATAGTGTAGAAACCTTAACAAATATTACTAATTCTTAGAATGTTAATTCAATTTTTTAAATATCTTGTACAGTTTTTATAAAATTTTTGGCATATCTTAGAGAATATTACCTATGTTATATAGATTTTTTGGAATAATTAGTTGGAAATTGGGAAGTAGTTTTTTAGAAAAAAAAGCATGGAAAACTATCCCATGGATGAAATTTAACCCTTAAAATTTTCCCCGGTTTGATGCTTTCTCATCATCATTAAGCCATTAAACCTTACATTAATCCACAAATACTATATTTCCTCTGTCAACCATCATCAAAGGCCCCGTGATAGATCCCTTATGACCAAAAACTCCTCATGACACTTGTATACTCACTTCAACACCAACAATCTTAAAAATATTAAAAACCATTCATGGTGATCAAAATCTCTTGTTGGGATAGAAACCCCCAATAGGATGCCAAAGATATATGATAGTTCATGTATGGTAGCTTGAGACACTATTAAAACACTTTATTCATCAAGGTTTGTTTAGGGCATAAAAAATGAGTTTCCTCCATTTACTATAGAAAATCCCTGTGAACCACGATTAACACTCAAAACCTATTAATGACACTCTTATTGTCACTTAGAGTCCAAATATCCCCTAGATATTTTATGTTTCATGGTTTTATCTCTTGTTCATAGATATTGATCCCTAAATCCCTCATTTAGGTCGTAAATTTCCATTTTATTGAAAATATCCACTACATAGATATTTTATGTAATGTCCCTATTCAAATAATTGCATAGCATGACAATTCCATCAACCCTACTAGTTTGCTAGGATGTATGGATACATTTGGAATTTTAATAAGGGAGATAATAAACAATGTTCAGACATTAGAATGGAATGAATATTTAATAATGGAGCTAATTAATTAAATACAAGAGAAAATTGAAGTGGAAATGGAGCATGAAGACACATAGAGATTATGGGACCCACAGAAGCTAGAATTTATGTGCCACATGGCATCCTCCTCTTGCAATTTCAAATCCATGGGAAGCCTAATGTTCTTGGATGAGTTAGAAGGATAATACACTTGGCCATATGCATCATAGGTCTAATTTGGAAGGAAATGTAACTTACATGGAAAAGGAAGAGGGTCAGTGCAAGAAGATGAGGGACCTTTTAGATGCAATCCTATTTTTCAAAAACACGAACATGTTACATAAAAATTCAACACGTTTCTGCTACATAGCACTTGTTATAGTTCAAACCTGAGCCTGACATGTCATGAGACATGTAGGATAGGAAAACATATCGTGTACGTGTTATATAACTACAAAACGCGTACACGATATGTAGTTATAAAACGCGTACATGATTTGTAAAATTAAAATGAATTTATATACACAGTCCTGAAACCTGTGATGCATTATACCCATCAGGAACAAAAATATTGGTTTGAACGAGAGAGAATTGGGTTCTGTGGACTATTGGAGGAGCTCGAATTACTTGGAGGGGAGGCAAATCCACTGATCAATTGTCATCTAATCAGGTAACTCATCCACCCATAGCATTGTTTGTCAATTCTAAAACTAAAATACGGTCTTTTAATAGTTTCAAACAACCAAATTTTGCATTATTTAGCAAATTGGAAATAACCGAGTCACTAATTAAATTCACATCTCCCTCAACCAAGATGAGTGAATAATTATGAGGAATTCCTTTTCAATAACTCAAGAACTCCTAATGCAACCAAAAATTAAAAAAAAATATAGAACTCCTCCCTTTATACAATGTATCCATCCACATGAAACCCAAATTTCCAACCCTCAAAGGCCATTTCCCCATGATACTAATTGAATAAGTTTCCTTGGAAATGGCCATAACAAGATGAAATGCATGCATAAGTGTGAATAAAAAAAATGCATAAAAAACTAGTAACTTGGTTTCTCAAAACTTCATCACAATCATTTTTCCATTAACATAATCAAAATTTCATCACAAGTGTATGTTGTTATACATTTCCTCTTAGTTAAGAATCCTTAAATAATGCCAAAACACATTAACAAAGTGCCTCTTGGGCCTGCCCTTTTAAACATAAAATAGTGTATTATATCTAAATCAACAATATATATATATAAACACAGAGTTAAAACTAGTAACTATGACTAGTTTTATTCCTTCCTCTAGTTTTAGCAGCCACCGCCATTTTTCCACTAAAATATTTGCATTTCTTGGTTATAGCACCCACCTCATTTGTGTTTTAATTATACCTTCCTCGACACTTTTCTCTTGTTCTCCACATCTGACTTACCCTTCGTGCCCCTAGCCTTATCGTAATGACAAAAAAAGTTGAAATATACGAGCCTTCTCATTGTGATATCGAATTACAAGTCAACACGTCCTGACACCACCATACAACCCCGGTATTCATCGCACCGTCAAAGAGTTCATAATCATCATGCAATTTTGACCTTAGCTCTATTGAGATACCAAAAAGCGAATTAATTAAAGGTCATCACCTAAAATAAATAGAACTTTAATTTTGATTCTTTTATCCTATAAACATAATAAAGAAAATTAGAAACATGTGAGACCCTAGGTCTCCCTAAGATCCTTGACCTAGCAAATTCATAAACGACTTTACTCAAACAGTCTACCCCCCTGCATCACTAGGTTTATCAACCGTTTTTTAAAATAGAAAAAACAATGGGTAATATATTTCTACATGTCGAGTCTCTAAGGTCATCTACGACCAGTTGTATTCTAGTCCACAAATTCTACATATTTCAATATCACTTTTGGTTGATTTCCATTTTTATACAACAATGGAAATGGTGAACACCCATGAACTACCTAGAGTGTGTTGTGAGAGTGTTTCCAACGATGATTGAGTCAATTATATTTAGAGGATTGGTGGCAGCCCTATATCATATGTTTTCTTGCCTCACATGTCCTAATAGTCCCTTTCCCCTTTATTTTATATATCCAAGGGACGTAAAGGCCAAAACATGTCAAAATAGAACTCCTAAATTCAAAGAAGTTTAAACCCAAGTGTGCATGGAAAATTCACCAATGAGGGTTAAGAAGTGCCTTAACTCCTAGAAATAAGTTGAACGAAACTTACTATTTAATTGTTAAATGTTTAATTTTAAGTTTTAAATGTATGTAACTGAATGCCATTAATTTTCTTACTTGAGTTTGACTTAATTTAAATTTTTAATTTTGACGAGACGTCATTATATACCATGTATATGTTTCTAATGATTTTATTATTGATGTTTTTATTGTAGTTGTGGCTATGGACACAAACGCTGAAATACTGATAGAGCTTTCCCACTTGAGAGGACTTAGTATGGCTTTTAGTGGTGGTGACAGGATTTGTTGTTCACTTACATCCACTTTGGATGAAATTTTTGATACTATTTCATTGTTAAGCAACATACTATATGATATTACATCATATACAGAAAGAAAAAGACAAGAGTATGCTGATGGGATAGACTACAATGCAATCAAAAAGTTTAAAATAACCAAAGAGAATGTATTTTCATTGTTTAGGGACCCTCGCATGGGGGAAATCCCAAATGCAAATAGGCCTCATATATCTATTGAGTGGTGCACATTTCAGCCATTTGTTGATAACTGGATGGACAGATGGTATATGGTTTTTGATATGCCACCACATAAACACAAGTAAATCCCCCTGTATTTCCTTCGAAAGATGTATGCAGAGTTCATGTTGGGTAAACACGTAAAATATTTTCATATCTTGCAGTTTCAGGGGATCAGTGGGGGGATGCCCCAAAATCGACCCAATGCTAGGATTCGAGACCTTAATCACCCAATCCTTGCACCTTGCAAGCAGTTTCCTGGACCAGATGTCCCACCTATACGCCGTGTTATTCCATAGACACGAGATGTGTATTTGATTTTGGCATGGGTAATTGTTCATTATAGCACTATGGTTCAGCATATGGGTGAGGAAGGGACATTTTTCCCTAGTTGGGTACATACACTAGGTATTCATGGTGTAGGACCATCTTCTAGTGCAATACCACCTACTAGTGCAGTACCCGCCACATCCCCAACCTACTTTTGAGCCTCAAGAGTGTAAATCATGATGTCATCCCTGCTATGGTATTTCCTTAGATGTTTTTTTTAGTGGGTTTTTGAGTGATGTATGTATATGGTTAGTTTTAATAAATTCTTTGTTTATTTTCCACTTTGTACACATATGTATAGTTTGAGCTAATATACTAATTTTGTGAACTTCCAGTTGATGCTTTATGCCGACAGTAATGCCCAAGAGTTTCATGTTCCACACTCTACATAGGGGCATGAAATTCCATCCACTGATCCCTTGGTTGGTGGAGAGATTCATATAGCACTCATTTTCGTATCTCACACTGAGGTAAACATTTTAAAATTTCAGTTTTTTAATATATGTTAATTTGTTAATTTCCACATACTGTACATGATAGTTCACTAATGCTATCTAGGGTCTAATATTTAAAATTATTAAACTTGTAGATTGCAGATCCTTCACAGGGGAAAGTAGTGATGGAGGTAGTATCCGTGGTCGTATCGACCGAAACATCTGGGCTCCAGGTAAACAATTAAAAATGTCATTTTTTAAATACATGTATGTTCATTGAATCATGAACATATAACTACATGAACACTTGTTGACTATAGGCACCAAACGAAACATGTGGACCATTTCTTGGAGTTATATCTCCTCATAGGACATACATGAATAAGGGTCATGCTTATATGAGGCGATATACTTCTAGCAAGACTCCATTTGTTTATGACCATGGAGCTACTGATACCATAGTAATGTATATCCTTCGATGATATTTCTTGGTTAACTTGAAATCTAGTGCATAAAATGTTTTGTTAATGTTTGATTTGCATGTTTACTGTACTAGGAGCCAAATTTTACTATTGAAAACCTCACAGGGATGGTTGAAGCAACAATGCTACATCTGCAATGGCAACAAGTCACACAGAGGTAAAATTATTTCAACATGATAGTTACATAGTTTATTATTGTTGGCGTATGCTTATTCATGCATGTCTAACTATTTCAACATTTGGTGATTGTAGCCAACATCAGTATAAGTTATTGATGCAGCATTCAGTGTGGTATCTATAATAACAACAAGCCACATAGAGGTACAACTATTTGAACATGATCTATACATAGTCTGTTATTGTTGTCTATTGTTTATTCATGCACATGTCTAACTATTTCAACATTTGGTGATTGTAGCCACCACCAGCAGTAGTAGTTCCTTCCCCCTCTGGTTTGACCATGGATGCGACCATCCTTGATGTTTAACTAACAACTCCATTTGCTACACAAGGAACACAATCCCCTTTGTCACAGTCTCCAATTGAGGTGAGATGTCCATTAATGATGAACTGTTTCATGCAATTTCCATGAACACGATAATTGTTGATTTAATTTAGATATGGTATTTTATTGAGCTAATGTTTTAGTACATAGTTATTTGAATTTAACAATTGATATTTAATTTGCAGGATCCAGAGATGCACACTAGTCCTAGATTTGTGCCTAGAGGATCAACGTCAGGAAAGAACAAGAGGAAACTTGAGTTTTGATGTGTCTTATGGGATATATGTACATTTAAATACATGTACATGTGGCTTGGATAGTTTTGGATAGTTTTGGATACATGTACTTTTGGAGACATTTACAGTGACATTTCACTTACATGTACATGTGGCATGGATAGTTTTGGATACATGTACTTCTGGATACTTTTGGGTATATATGTACTTTTGGATATATGTACTTTTGGAGACATGTACATTGAAATTTCACTTTGAATTTATTCTTTGGTTTCCACATGTTCTTGTGTCAATCTGTTGTGCTGATTTGTGTGGATTATATATTACTTATGAATGAAATATTTCAAATGAACAAACTATTATATTTAAAGGTTTCAATGATCTCACTACATGCACACTAATTGGATATCTAATTAGAAATTGTGATTTTGGATGATCGTTACAAGTAAAGTCAAATTTGTTGCTCATGTAATTAAATAAAACCAAGTGCAATACAACGTATTTCAAGGTTTCAATGAAATCACTACATGCACACCAATCGGATATATCTAATTAAAAATTGTGAGTTTGGATGCTTAAATTACAAGTTAAGTCAATGTTCAAGTGTAATTTAATAAAACTAAATGCAATACATGCTTCACATTTCATCAATGACCAACAACACTATTCAACAAACCTCATGCACCTAATGACTAATCACTCAACATTAAAGGAAATGCAATAGAATATAAAGACCGAGGACCAACTTTGTGAATCAACATGATTTGAAGCATAAGTCCGCTGGATTTGAAAAAGTTGAGTTGGACATTAGATTGATTCTGAACTAAGTTAGGACAGTAAGATAAGATTAGGGTTTCCCTGGTAGGGTTATGATTATGGTCCATGCATGTTAAACAATGAACCCTAGTTAGGCTACGGTTTTCCAATTTTGGCTCTTGTTGGTGTGAAATGCATTGTCCAAGTTTGGCCCTTGTTGGCATGAAATGCCTTGTCCCATACTTAGAGAAACCCTAGTTTCTGGAACCACCATATACAAAAGTCACCAGGAAATGGATAGGAGGGAGAGAGGCTCCGTAGCTAAAATCCCATGTCACAAATCCAGTAAGATTGACAGTCCGTCGATCAGAGGCTCGAGAATCAATCTATGGTGAGTTACAGGTCACCTCCATATCCTATTCAAGGACACTTGGTGGACTTATGCCCAATGTGCAAAAAACATCACAGAAACAAAATTTTGAATTCCATAAAATCTTGATAGCATGTTTGGGCATGGGAAATATGGAAATGCCAACCATATCCCCACTGTGTGTGGTTTTCCAATTTTATCCCTCATTGGCGTGAAATGTATTTTCCCCTACTGAGAAAAACCCTAGCTTTAGAAACCATCATATACAGAGGTCACCTAGAAATGGATAGGTGGGAGAGCCCCCCCCCCCCAACTAAAATCCCACATCATGAATCCAATAGAATCGCTGGTCCATCAATCGGTGGCCTGAGCATCGATCTATGGTGAGTTGCACATCACCTCCAGATACTGTTTAGGGACACTTGGTGGAATTGTTCCCGATGCACAAAAAACATCATGGTGCCACAATTTTGAATTTAGTCAAATCTTGCTAGTGTGTTTGTGCATGGGAAATATGGGAATGCCAACCATAACCCCACCATGCATGGTTTACCAATTTTATCCCTTATTGGCATGAAATTCATTGTCCCCTACTAAGCAAAACCCTAGTTTTAGAAACCACCATATACGGAGGTCACCAAGAAATGGACAAGCAGGAGAGGACCCCCCTAGCTAAAATCCCATCTCATGAATCCAACAGAATTGACGATCCATCGAACGAAGGCCTAAGCATCTATTTATGGCGAGTTGCAGGTCACCTCCAGATACCATTCAGGGACACTTGGTGGACTTGTGCCCAATGCACAAAAAATTTCATGGAGCTGCAATTTTGAATTCCGTCAAATATTTCTATAGTGTTTGGGCATGGGTAATATGGTAATTCCAACTGCATCCCCACCATCCGTGGATTTATAATTTTGACCCTTGTTGGAATGAAATGCATTGTCCCCTACTAAGTGAAACCTTAATTTTAGAAACCACCATATACGGAGGTCACCAAGCAATGGACAAGTGGGAGAGGCCTCCCCCTAGCTAAAATCCCACTTCACGAATCCAACGAAATAGACGTTTGGTTGATCGAAGGCCCAAGAATTGATCTATGGTGATTTGCACGTCACCTCCAGATACCGGTTAGGGACACTTGGTGGACTTATGCCTGGTGCAAAAAAAACGTCAGGGAGATGCAATTTTGAATCCTTTCAACTCCTGCTAGTGTGTTTTGGCATGGGAAATATGGAAATGCCAACCCTATCCCCACCATCGATGTCTTTCCAAGTTTGGTCCTCATTGGTTTGAAATGCATTGTCCCCTACTGAGTGAAACCCTAGTTTTAGAAACCACTATCTACAGAGGTCACTGGGCAATGGAAAGGTGGGAGAAACCCCCCCTTAGCTAAAATACCACATCAAAAATCTAATGAAATCAACGCTTTGTCAATCAGACGCCTGAAAATTGATCTATGGTGAGTTTCCAGTCACCTCCAGATACCGTTTAGGGACACAGGGTGGATTTGTGCCTGATCCACAAAAAATGTCATGAAGCCGCAATTCTGAATTCCGTCAACTCTTGCTAGTGTGTTTGGGCATGGGAAATATGGCAACGCAAGCTACATCGCCACTGTCCATGTATTTATAAGTTAGGCTCTCATTGGCATGAAATGCATTGTCCCCTACTGAGTGAAACCCTAGTTTCAAAAATGACCATATACGGAGGCCACCAGGCTAAGGACATGCGGGAGAGGCCCCCCCCTAACTAAAATCCCATGTCATGAATCCAATGGAAGAGAAGGTTTTTCGATTGGATGCCTAAGAATCGATCTATGGCGAGTTGCAGGTCACCTCCAGATACCATTGAGGGACACTTGGTGGACTTGTGCCTAGTGTGCAAAAAAATTCATAGAGACGTAATTTTGAATTTTGTTAACTCCTGCTCACGTGTTTCGAAATAGGAAATATGGCAACGCCAACCGTGTCCCCACATTTTGTGGCCTTCCAAGTTTTGACCTCATTGGCGTGAAATGCATTGTTCCCTACTGAGCAAAACACTAGTTTCAGAAACCACCATATATGGAGGTCATCGAGCAATGGACAAGCGGTAGATCCCCTCCCCTAGCTAAACTCTTGCATCACCAATCCAATGGAATCAACGATTATTCTATCAGAGGCTCGAGCATCGATCTATGGTGAGTTACAAGTCACCTCCAAATACTAGATCCTACATGTTAAATTCTTTATGTAAATGTTTTATGGTTACCTTTATTCATTGAACTAATGGTTATAATAAAAAAATTAACATGGTACAAGAGGTGAGCTGTCAAAAAGGAAATTATATAAGACTTAAAACAGAAAGTGATTGTTGCAGAATCTTGTTTCCATCATCCTAGTTTTATATATCAGCTGGAAACATTGAGAATACTACCCACTTGAAAAATTAGGGTTTTAGTCCTGTAAGAGATCCTATAAAGAACTTTGACAGGTATGACCTAGCAAGGTACATGTATGTATTCTAATGTTATGTATATCATGTGAATGATATCTTGAAATGTTCATATGATTCATATATAGGGTTTATTGATCATATGTAAAATTTGGAATGTTCATTAACTTGACATACAAGAGAACTTTTAGCATATTTATAAACAATATTATGGAAAAATTTTCATATCAATAACACAAAATTGACATAGTCATCAGCAACATACATGGTACAATTAAAATTATGAAACATACCTCATCATGCTAGATCCCACCTTTTATCATACAACCAAGCCCTTCGTATCATCTCTTATAATGATGGTCTCCATTAGTCTCTTATGCTCTGTATCCGGTAAGAAGTAGCATACCTTAGATGTATTTCAGCTAGGAATTGTTCATACCTGGAGGTTTGTACCAATGAATAAGTTGGTAAAGTGAAACATACTTGCACCTCGTTTTTAATCCCTATAAACATATCCACCCTTATTTCTTGCATTTTTTTCATGTGTAAGGTATTCACCTTTAACAACCATAGACCTCATTGGGAAGTGGTTGTTTTCATCATCAGTCATGGACATAATGATGGTTTGATTTTCCTCTATACAATGTGCCAACCAATAATCACCACCCCTTTCACTATCTTTTGAGGAAACCACTGCGTATATATGTCCTGCATAATATGATTGTAGGTATATGATCAAATATTTTTCATGTGATACAAGGCCATTAATGTGAGTTTCAAGACTACGTAAATGTGACGTAAATAAACAAAAAAATGTTAAGGAAATGAATCATACCAGGTTGTACAAGGTTTGAGACATGACCAAAATATATAGAAATAGATGATTGGTCTTCTTCCAATGGAGTTAACTCAATAATTACATGTTGATGAAGTGGAAGTGATATGCAATCCCATCCATCAACCCAATCCAATGATTCACACCCATCCCAGTCACCATCACAACAAGGCGGGAAAAAACAAGCGAGTTTTCTAGTCCAAATTTCAAATACTGGGTTATTAGAGCTTCAAACCAAGTAAAATCCACAAGTCCCAGGAACAGTCTTACATTCCCATGCATGTGAACAATCTATGTCTACCAACTCCCAAAAAAATCTCTCCATATGTCTCTTTCTTATATATTCTACTCGCATAGTTGATTCCTCTCCCATTACTGACACGCACCACTTGACTATAGATTGAGCATTTCGAATAGTAGATATTGTAGATACATAAACATAGAGAAAGGGGGGATTATGGATACGGGTAGAGAGAGAGAGAGGGTGGGGTTATGGGTAGATAGAGTGAGACAGAGCAGTTAAGTGTATATATAGAGAGAAATAAGGAATTATTAGGGGCTAATTATAGGTAAGGTGGAAAAGGGGGTCTAGGTCGAGGGGGGTAATACCTAAAGAGTACATGGGTGTTCTAGAGAGAGAGAGAGAGAGAGAGAAATCACTAGGAGAGAGAGGGGGGTTAGAGAGATAGATGGGGTGGTTAGTAGAAGGTGTAGGAGAGGGAGAGTGAGAGAGGGAGTATGGGGGGTTTGTTATTAATCGGTTGGGGGGAGAGATAAAGGGGTAAAGTTCATAGCTAAGTGGAAGAGTAGGTGTGAGTTACAATGATATATCATATTATTAAGGGTTAGTGGGAGGAGGGGATGGAGAAGGGGGTTAGTTGTATGGATATGACTAGGGGGTTGAGAATAGGAGAGAGAGGGGGGGTGTTATAACGGGTGGACTTTAGGAATTGGTGGATGATTGGAGGAGAGAGAGAGAGAGAGAGAGAGAGAGAGAGAGAGAGAAAGAAATAAAATTCTTAAGGGTGAGGAGGTATTTTAAGGAGAAGAGAGAGGGATAGAAGTGGTGATTAGGGGTAGCGTGGATAAGGGTGATTTGGGGAGATAAAAAGAGAGAGGGAGGGGGGGAGGTGGGGGGGATTATGTTTTTTAGGAATAGTATTGAAATGAGACATAAGGGGAGGTGTAGAGAGAGAGAGAGATGGGAGGGAAAGATACAAGAGGTGATTAGGGATTATGCGGTGGAAGGGTATATCAGAGAGAGAGAGAGAGAGAGAGAGAGAGAGGTGGTTAGGGGTTTGTGGAGGAGGGAAATAAGGGATAACATGGGTATATATATGGATAGAGAGAGAGAGAGAGAGGGTGGGGATTGTGGTTAGTGGTGGGGGAAATTATAAGAGACAAAGAGAGAAGATAAGTAAGGGCTTGGGGTATATGGGTGAGAAATAAGGGCATGCTTAGTTGTAACAGTACAAGAGATAAAGAGATATAGGTGGTGTTAAGGATAGAGGGGGGAAGTTACACATAGAGAGATAGATAGAGAGGGATAGAAGGAGAGATAATGGGTGTTAGTAGGTTGCAGGAGAGAAAATGGTGGGGGTTAGGGATAGGTGGAGTAGCGGTTAAAGATAATAAAATAGGGTTTTAATAATGGTTATGGAGAAAAGGGGAGAGAGATATATAGAGAGAGGGGTAAGGAGGGGGAAGGAGGGGGGTTAGTTGTAGGTGTCGAAGTAGGGCATAGAATTGTGAGAGAGAGATGGAATGGATGTTATGGATTAGGAAGAAAGATAAGGATGGGGGTTATGTGTGGGTTTAGGAATATTGGGTTGAGAGAAATAAATAGAGAGAAGTGGTACATAGAAGGAGTTGGGAGAGATAGAGAGAGAGAGACATAGAGATAAATGGTGTAGAAAGAGAGATTTAGGAAACAAATAGGGGGGTTTAGGGGTAGGGTAAAAAGGAGTGGCCTCAAGGAAAGAGAGAGTAGTTAGGATTACATTGAGAGATAGAGAGAGAGAGAAGAAGATGTTATAGGTAGAGAGAGAGAGAGATGGCACTTGGGGATAGGGAGAGAGATGGGGGTTGGGGGTATGGATATGGTGATGATGAGATGGGGCATTAGTGATAGAGAGAGATACAGAGAGAGATATTGGGAATGGGGGAAGTTAAAGAGAAGAGGGAGAGTGGTTAGACAAAGGGGTGAGGGGGATTAGGAGAAATATAAAGAGAGGGGGGAATTAGGGATACGAGGAGAGAGAGAGAGAGAGAGAGAGAGAGAGAGAGAGAGAGAGAGAGAGAGAGAGAAAGAGGTGGTAAGTTGTAGGAGATATATATATTATATATATATAGAGAGAGAGAGAGAGAGGATATGGGTAAAGAGATATAGAAGGATAGGGAGGGAGAGTGTTATGATGTTTGGGGAGAGAGAAAGGGAGAGGAGGAAGGTTTGTGGTTGGGGTGTGTGTGTGACAGAGAGAGAGAGAGGGGAGTTTTAGGGATTAGTGGAAGAGAGAGAGGGTTGGAATTAGGAGTAGGGAGTTGAGAGAGAGAGAGAGAGAAATGATGGGGGTGATTAGGGGTATGGTGTAGGAGGGGTATTTGTTGAGAGAAAGAGTTAGAAATAGGGAGGGTTAATAGTTCTGGGAGGAGTAGGGATTGAGAGAAGGGGGATATGCCTATGGAATTAGTGGTTATAAGGAGAGAGAGAGAGAGAGAGAGAGAGAGAGAGGGGTTGTAGTGGGAGGGCGATTAAGTGCAAGAGAGAGGGGGTGTTAGAGGTAATCTTGAGTAGGAGAGGGGTTAGGGGGTGAAAGTTGGGATTTATGAGTAGAGAGAGAGATATGACAAGATGATTACATCCATGGGTAGGAGAGGAGCTGGGATAGAGAAATATATAGAGATTTAGGATTTAATGTTTTTGGGGAGGATGAGGGAAGCTATATAGAAGAGAGGGTAGAGAGAGAAAGATAAAGAGATAAGGATAGATATAAAGAGAGAGGGGGATTATTAGGGATAATATAAAGGAGGGGTGCTTGGGGTGAGAAAGATATAGAGAGTGAGGGATTTAGGTTTTTAGGGAGGAGGAGAAACTAGAGAGAAGAGAAGGGGGGGTATAAGTGAAGGAATAGAGAGAGAGAGAGATGCGAGGGTGATTACTAGTATTGGTGAGAGGGATTGTAAGATATAGAGACACAGTCATGGTAAGATTTAAGCTGGGTAGAAGAGATTAAGAGAGGGAGGGAGAGAGAGAGATGGAGGAGTGTTTAGTGGAAGGAGTAGGACTAGGAGAGAGAGAAAGGGGTATGGCTTAGGTCTAGGTGGAGTATTAGGGGTGGCAGATAATGAGATATAATTTTAGTAATGGTTAGGGGGTAGGAGAGATACATAAAGTGCAGGGAGGATGGGGCGTATGTATAGGAAAATGAGTAGGGGGTTGTGTGTAAGAGAGGGAGAGAGAGGGAGGGAGATGGGGGTTATTTGGAATAAGTGGGAGAGAGAGCGGTCGAAGAGAGAACATATAGAGAGAAAGGGTTGGCTATAGTGGTAAATAGAGAGAGAGAGAGAGAGAGAGAGAGAGATGGGGGTTATTTGGAATAAGTGGGAGAGAGAGGGGGGGGAGAGAGAAGATATAGAGAGAAAGGGTTGGGTATAGTGGTAAATAGAGAGAGAGAGAGAGAGAGAGAGTATGCTAGGGGATTGGAAGAGAGAGAAATGACTGGGATTTAAGATAAGTGTAGAGAGAGAGATTCAAGGGAAGGAGTAGGTGGACATTAGAGGAATTTTGGGGTCTAAAATGGGCCTCCTAAGTAAAATAATAAAATAATAGTTAAAATATTAAAATAACATTGATTAATTTTGGAGGAAGACAGAAAAAAACTACTTTTGTGTTCGTATTTTCGACATATCTCCCTATGTTTTTACTCAAATTTCGATTAGGAGAAATCATTGGATGAGGAATTTGATTCCGCATCCAACGAGTACCCACACTGCATACTTTTGACGGACCCCGCTACCCCAAAAACAAGAAATACCTGAAAAAATGTGATGATGATGTCATCATCACATTTTTTCAGGTATTTCTTGTTTTTGGGGTAGCAGGGTCCGTCAAAAGTATGCAAAGTGGGCACTCGTTGGATGCGGAATCAAATTCCTCATCCAATGATTTCTCCCGATCGAAATTTGAGTAAAAACACAATGAGATATGTCGAAAATATGAACAAAAATAGTAGTTTTTTTTAATGACAAATATGTCAATTCAACCATTATGGTGGACTTATTTTATTGAAATTCTATTGGTTCTTGAATTCCAACTCACAAAAACTTATTTTGGCATGTTTTCTTATAAGGCCCATTTTAGACCCCAAATTTCCTCTAATGGGAGTAGGGAGAGAGAGAGAGAGAGAGAGAGAGAGAGAGAGAGAGAGAGAGAGAGAGAGAGATGGTTATTAGGGGTATTGGGTAGGAGGGATATTAGGGGAGATAAAGAAAGAGATATATCGAGGGTGTTAGATGTTTGAAGCAGAGGAGGAGAGAAGCTAGAGAGACATTTGGTGATTAAGGGTAGTAAGGTGGAGGCGGTTTGGGAGAGATAAAGAGAGAAATATTTAAGTGATTAGGGGTTTGGGGAGGAAGAGAAAAATTAGAGAGAAGTAAAGTATGCAAATAGAGAGAGGGGGGCGAGGTGGTTCATGGTGGGGGGAATTATAAGAGATAGAGAGGGATAATGGGTAAGGGATAGGCATTATATATGAGAGAGATGTAGGGTGTGGTTAGTGGTAGGGGTAAGAGAGTGAGAGAGAGATAGGGGATGCCACAAGTAGATGGAGAAAGAGGGCGGGTGTGAGAGTAGGTGTTAGTAGGTTGGGAGAGAGAGGGGGGGCTAGGTATAGGTGTAGGTGTAGGAGTAAGGGATAGAGAGATCAAACTAGTGTGTTAGTAATGGCCATGGAGAGAGAGAGTGTGTGGAGGAAAGAGGATGGGGTTACTTGTAGAAGTGGGACTAAGGGGTATTTTTTTTAGAGAGAGAGGGAATTGATGTTAGGGATTAGTACATGAGAGAGATAGGGGTGGAGGTTATGGGTATGTTTAGGAGTAGTGGGTTGAGAGAGATAGAGATGAATGAAAGAGTTGTAATAGGAGGGTTTTAGGAAAGAGATAGGGGAGGCTATAGGGGAAATGGAAAGGAAACAGATAGGATGGGTTACAACTAGAGAGAGAGAGAGAGGAGTTGAGGCTTAGTAATATAAAGATATGGAGAGAGAGGAGGGGAGTTAAACATAAGGGGAGGAGTATAGGGTGAGAGAGAAAGAGAGAGGTGGGTATGGAGGTGGTGTTATAAATGGATAGAGATGGTAGGGGTTTAGGTGGTAGGGGAAATGATATTAACATAAGCACAGAGAAAGGGGGGATTATGGATAATGGTAGAGATAGAGAGAGAGGGTGGGGATAGGGGTAGATAGAACAAGAGGGTGGGGTTAAGTGTATATATAGAAAGAGAGAAACAAAGAAATATTAGGGGCTAATTATAGGTAAGATTGACAAGGGGGTCTAGAGAGAGGGACAATGATATGGATAAGTGTAATTAGTAGTAGTGGGTGTGGTGGAGAGAGAGAGAGAGAGAGAGAGAGAGAGAGAGAGAGAGAGAGAGAGAGAGAGAAGAGTTAGAGGAAGAGAAATTAGGTGAGAGAGAAAATGGGGGTTATAGATAAGGGTAGTAGGTGATGGGTTAGAAATAGAGATAGGGAGTTATGGTAAGAGAGAGAGAGAGAGAGAGAGATGAGGTGGTGACTATAGGTAGGGGTAGGAGTTAGGTTATGGTAGATAAGTGATATATATCATGGATTTTAGTTTTTTTGAGAGAAGTGAAGCTATTGATCAGAGGGGGTAAAGAGAGAGCGACAATGATAGGGAGAAGTGTAATTAATAGTAGTGGGTAGGGGGGGGGTTAGATATTTCATTAGTTTCACGGTTGGGAGTAGGGAGGAAGAGATAGAGAGAGGAGAGGGTTAGGGAGAGATAGAGAGAGAGATATTTGTGTTAGGGTTAGAGGAAGAGAGAGGAGGGGGTGATTATAGGTATGGGGGAGGAGATAGGTTAGTGTAGATAAAGAGAAAGATAATAGGAGGGTTAAGGGTTTTGCGGGTGGGGGGAAGTAGTGGATTTATAGATATGGATTTATATTTGAGGAATGTGGGCATGTGGAGTAGTGAAAGGGAGAATGGTAGAGGGGGATGGAGGAGAGAGAGAGACATAGAGTACATGGAGGGGGTTAAGAGAGAGAGAGAGAGGGAAAGATAGATAAAAGCTGTATAAGGAGGGTTTACGAAAGAGATAGGGGAGGTTAGGAGAATGAGGAAAGTGATAGGACTTATGTAAAGAAAGAGGGTGTATTACTACTAGAGAGAGAGAGATGAGTTAGGGGGATTAGTGATAGAGAGATATGGAGAGAGAGAGAGATTGGTGGGATTATGGGATTGGGGAGGTGGAGGGGAGCTAAAGAAAAGGTGAGAGAATAGTGTGAGTGAAAAAGAGAGAGATGTGTGTATAAAGAAACAGAGAAAGTGGGGGTTAGGTTGTAGGGGAAATATGACTAGCATAAACACAGAGAAAGGGGGTATTATGGATATTAGTAGAGAGAGGTGGCATTAGGGGTAGAGCGAGAGATATATAGGTGGGGTTAGGGGCATTGAGAGATAAAGGGTGGGCTTAGAGATAGAGAGAGAGAGAGATGAGGGGGGATGATTAGAGGTAACGTGGAGGAGTGGGGTTTAATAATACAAAGAGTAAGATATCAACAAAGTCAGGGGTTTTGGGAGGAGTAGGGATAGAGAGAAGGGGTTAATACCTAAGAAAAGGGTTGGTGTTATATAGGTAGAGAGAGAAAGAGAGAAGTGTTAGGGGGAGGGTGATTAGGTGAGATAGGAAATAGGGGTATAGGGGTAAAGAGAGTAGGATAGGGGTTAGAGAGAGGTCAGAGGGGGAATATAGATAGAGGGATAGAGAGGGGAGAGAGATGAGGCGATGATTATGGGT
>LPNX011129033.1:20000-30419 GCA_001517045.1 Pseudotsuga menziesii | reverse complement strand
TTTATCAGTAACCAAATGAGTAGGGGGTTGAGAGAGAGAGAGGATATGGTTAAATTGAGAGAGAGGGGGGGGGATGGTGTTAAGGTATTTGGGGAGAGAGATAATGTTCAAGGTTAGTAGTATGGGAGAGAGATAGGGGTTAGTAAGAATTTAAGGAATATGGGAGAGAGAGAAAGAGGGATGACAAATTATAGTGGTTGATTTGGGAGTAAGGAGGTGAGTGTATATTTGTGAGATAGAGAGAGAGGGTCAGGGGTGTTAGGGAGTAGGGGAAAAGAGATAAGGTGGGGGTTAGTGGTAGTTGGAAGAGTATGGGGTTAAGTGAGATCTAAGGGGAAAGTTATTAAGAGTAGGAGGAGAGGGTGGGTATGGGAGAGAAAAGGTTATATATCATGAGGGTTATGGGTTTAGGGAAGAGTAAGGAAGTTCTATAAAAGGGGGATATACTTGAGGAGTGGGTGGGTGTGGGAGAGAAAGAGAGAGTTGAGGGGGTGATTATGGATAGGGGTAGAGAAAGATATAGAAATTTGGGATTTTAGGGGTTTCAGGAGGAGGATAGTAGAGAGAGAGAGAGAGAAGTGGTGATCAGGTGTAGTGGGGAGAAGGGGGGGTTAGGGAAGAGAAAGAGATAAATATTGAGGGGTTTATGGAGTAGGAGGACATTAGAGAGAAGGAGGATATAGTTGAAGAGAGATAAAGTGAGATATGGGAGGGTGGTTAGCGGTAGGGGTGGTAATATAATAGATAATGAGAGAGTGGTGTTAAGTATTAGCAGAGAGAGAGAGAGAGAGAGAGAGAGAGAGAGAGAGAGAGAGAGAGAGAACTAGGGGGGAGTGGGATTAGGGGTAGGGGGAAGAGGGGGGATGGGGGAGAGAAATATATAAATATCAAGAAGTTTATGGGTTTAAGGATGGGTAGGGAAGTTAGAGGGAAAGGGGGACAAAATTGAGTAGTGGGAGATAGTTAAGAGTTATAGGGTTTTGGTCTTAAGGTCATGATAATTATAGTGACTAGGAGTTGGGTTATAAAATGTAGGTGTTACATGTGTTAAGGTTTAATATTAAGGGCCACGAGGATTACAAAGGTTTAAATTTTTAAGGATTTAAGACTTATAAAAGTTAAAATTAGTACGATTTATAAATGTTATGCTCTAAAATTTAGTGGTTACAAGTTATATCGGTTCGATGGTATAGTGGTAAAAGTAGCTAAGGTTCAAAGGGGTTAAATTAGAATAGGATTTTAAATTAAGAAATGTTATAATAAGTAATACTAAGGAAAGAGATACTAGCTCCTAGGTTGCATGAATAGAGTGTCAACAAAGGGGGGTCCCTCGTTAGACCACTTTGAAAACCTTGTGTAGACATGGTCAACCACCCAACATGGGGTGTAATGGGAGGGATTCCATGGGAGTTACCTCCCTCCACCTATTACTAGAAAAACAATGTCCTAGTTCCCAGTTACAACAAAAGGCACATGTGTCAAGATATTGAGTTAGGAGATTGTTTCCAGGCAATTTTCCAAAATGGTCCTTTGAAAAAAATCTACGCACGACTTTCAATAGAAATCCTATGGCCAGCATAGTAATGTAAACACTATAATAAAAATATTTACAATTTAATATCCATAAAACAAATATTTTGAATGCAACTTTATTCTAAAAAAATCATTTCAAAACAATTCTATCATTAAAAGTAAACAAGATAACAATTATAATATATGAAAGCACTAAACTATTTCCACATCCACATATCAATAAACAATTTCAATGATACAATTATCAATATTTTTCAAATTTAATGAAAAAATTTAGTACACTCTAGTATCATAAAATATGCATAAAACCGATTTCAATCAAATTTAACTACCAATATTTTGCAAACTCAATTAGAAACATCAATTTTAAACAAATTTATGTTATTTACTAACATAAAAAAATCCATAATAACTTATTAAAAATTGGTTATATTATTTCTAATCATACTTTCTAATTATCATAAAGTTTATATCTCATAAAATTCTACATAATGAACAATATAAAAATTAAACACATTTTTAAATTAGAAAATAAAAGTTATAAGATTTCACAAACTTATAATAACTTGGAATTTTTTTAGGAGATTGTTTATAGGAACTTTCCTAAAATGGTCATTTGAAAACACTCTACACACTACTTTCAATAGAAATACTATAATGTAAACACTATAAGAAAATTATTTACAATTTAATATCCATAAAAAACAAAGCTTTTCTACAACTTTATTCTTAAAAAAACATTTTAAAACAATTCACTATCATTAAAAGTAAATAAGATAATAATTATAATCTAACAAAGCACTAAACTATTTCAACATCCACACATATATAAACAATTTCAATGAAACAATTATCAATATTTTGCAAATTTAATCAAAAAATTCAACACACTCGTATCATAATAAGCATAAAACCAATTTCAATCAAATTTAATTACCAATATTTTGCAAACTCAATTACAAGCACCATTTTAAACAATTTTTTGTTATTTACTAAGATAAAATAAACCCTAATAACTTACTAAAAATTGGCTATGTTCTTTCTAATCATACTAGCTAATTATCATAAAATTTATATCCCATAAAATTCTACATAATGAACAATTAAAAAAAATTAAACACTCATTTTAAAATTAGAAAATAAAAGTTATAAAAATTTCACAAAATTATAATATTTTTTTTTAATTAATTATCTTTATTAATACATCATATTTTATAAAAATTGTACATATACTATTTTAATTAAAAAGAGAATATAAAATATAATAAACTAAAAAATAATTAATAATTAAGGACATATTTTTCTATAAAGAGTATTTTACCAACCTACCACACATATACTACCATGATAAGGAGTATGTTACAACTAACTAACTTGGACGTAGACATAGACGAAAATGGATGATTAGTGGGATTTCCTTACTTTCTGAATGTACTCCTGTACGGACTTGTTCTTGTTCTAACAAGCTTTCATCTACTCCCTGGTTTACTTCTTCATGAAGGGTATTTTCTACATGATGTAAATCCTACGTTTGAACCTTTGATGGTTCATCTTCATCAGCTCTATTCTGCTATTCACTTTTAGGATTTTCAACACTTTGTGTCATAGATCTTTCTTGTACAGTATCTTCTTCTGCTTCGAATATGACCTCTTTCCTAAATTTTTTGACTAAATTCTTTGCTTTGTTCACCTATCTTTTCTTTGATTGGTCCTCTTTCTCACTTTGAAACCCAGACCAGAATAAAATATAGTCCCAGGTCTTTCCCTTCTTTTGGACCACTGTACTTATGATTAACTTTATCAGACCATGATGAAATATGGACTGTTGAGTATGATCTTGATGCTCCTTTACTCTACTGGACATATTTTGCAGACTTTTAAGGAAAAAGAAAGGAAGATTCATCTTTTATTCATGATTTAAATGTTGTAGAAACATGAAATGATAGTTAAACACAAACGCATATCTTCCTTCACAAGTTACATAGCTTTACAGGATTTTGATTGGTTCTCTCCACTCTGGTTTGAAATTCTGTATATGTACTCCGTTACCCTAGTATGCAACAACATTTGGAAGCAAGTAATTCTATGAACTAAAGGTAAAAGGTACCTTCTTGAACCAATACTCACGTTCATCAGGAATTCCTGTAGCCTCTACTATTAGCTCTTTAGTCAGCTCAATTTTTAGGGTATCAAATGTGACTATGTCTTTGTCTAATCCCTGAGCAAATTTGTATGAAACCTCTGTATGATGGCCATAAATTTTCTCAAAATAATTCAACCAACCTGCTTCTAAAAATAACCTTGCACAGTGAGGGAAAGTTTGAACCCAAGACATATCTGAAGGATCATCCCTATCTGTTTTCCCACTTCTCTTCATTCTGGGTGATTGACCTTAATTGTGCTTTCTTTAGCAAAGAGTTTAAAACTATTTGAATGTTTGTTATTTTAACGATCAATCATAAGCTGAGAAAATTAAACCCTTGATGTGAATTTTCCTTCAGAAACTGATGAGTATTTTGACCCTACTGATAGAAAAGATTTGGCATTGAGCAAAAATCGAGTTTATAAACTTGCATTATTAGTTAACATCAATAACTAATCCTCTGTCAAAGTGAACCTGAACTCATGGAGCATGTTAGTAATTCATTTCATACCTGTCTTAATAATGAATCAGATTTCCTATCTTCCCAGGTGTCCAATATCCTTCTTAAGTCTATCTCTAACTGCCACGACCGTGCCAAATACTTACCCTACAAACCCTAAATAACCAACCATATTCATTCTTCAACCATGAACTTCCAAGTCTCCATTTGGTTTCTGTGATCTTCATGCATTCAGTAAATGTGTAATTGATAGCAAATTATCCTCATCGTGCACTATCATTGTTGTTTAAATGAACTGTATCCTCTAACTTCTGGACAACTGCAAGTTACCCAAATGATTTTTTTTTTGCCTGATCTTACAACACTTGTCACAATGATTATTATGGCCTAAACACATCTCAAACTCCTCGACAAGTGTGAAAAATGCTTCTCATGCACAAATTTTGGAAATCACAAGAAAAATCATGACTTTTTTCAAAGGCACAATTTTCTTGTTGTGCCCTTGTTTACATTTTCTGTGCTTGCACTACAAGAGTATCTGTTTAATAATTTTTTAACCAAAACTCAAAGCAATGTGTTAAATGTTGGTAAATAACTTTTAATAAAACCTTATGATATTCCCTTAGAACCTTTTAGCAATATATACATCCTATAAGCCCTTAAAAATCATGAAATTGACTAAGTAAAGCCAAAATTAAAAATAAAACCTATTAAATCAACTATAAATATAAGCCTAAAATAAAAAAAAAAATTTAAAAAAACCAAGGTAAAAACTTTAAAACAATAATAAAAATCATACTTTGAAAAAAGAAAATGGTTCAAAAATAGAAAACAAAAACATGCTATAATAGGGGGATACATAGATGTAACTTTTTGTTCATATACACATAGATGTACTTTTTTATCCACTATTTTGTATTATGGCCATGTGGCATGCCAATTTTTGTAACATTATTTCTATACATATATAATATAAAGCAAGGTCCAAATTTATACATATATGGTTGAGTTTATCTTGGAACATGATATGTGTGGTTCACCTATGTGATATAATGATATGTGTGGTTCACATGTGTGCTAACTTATGAATTTCCAATACTTAAAGGAAGAATTTATGACTCATGAACTTTTTAACATTATGGCTATCCTCAACTTGTTAACATCATAACCATACTAAACACTAACTAAATTACATATACTAACATCATAACACTAATTCATGCATGGATGTGTAATATACCATATCATACCCTACAATACCCTATGATACTAACATCGTACCATACTAACTTACCAGACCATTGTAATATACCATACACAAACATCATAACACTAAGTCATGCATGCATGTGTAATATACCATATCATACCCTACAATACGCTATGATACTGACATCATACCATACTAACATACAATAACATACCCTACAATACCCTATGATACTAACATACAATAACATACCATAACATGACATGCTAACATTATACCATACTAACATACCATACCATTTTAATATACCATACCATACCCTACAATACTAACATCATACCCTACAAACCCTAGTTTGTTTTCAATATGTACATACACCCATGTGTTTCTAGTTCCATCTCATAACTTGTAAATAGGTCACTAAACCATATTTCCATGTCAGAACTTGTCAATCCTAGTGATAGCATGCAAATTGGTGTTCATGAAACCCTACTTGGTTTCCAATTTGTACATGTCCATGTAATTCTAGTTCCCTCTCTTAACTTGTAAATTGCTCACTAAACCCTAGTTCCATCGCATACCTTGTCAACCCTAGTGATAGCATGCAAATTGGTGCGCATGAAAGCCTGGTTGGTTTCCAACTTGTACATGTCCGTGTGTTTCTAGTTCTATCTTATAACTTGTAAAGAGCTCACTAAACCATAGTTCCATCTCATTATTTGTCAACCCTATTTAGTGCATGCAAATTGGTGTTCATGAAAGCCTAGATGGTTTCCAATTTGTACATGTCCATGTGTTTCTAGTTCCCTCTCTTAACTTGTAAATTTCTCACTAAACCCTAGTTCCATCTCATACCTTGTCAACCCTAGTTTGTGC
Source organism: Pseudotsuga menziesii (assembly GCA_001517045.1). Lineage (NCBI taxonomy): Eukaryota > Viridiplantae > Streptophyta > Pinopsida > Pinales > Pinaceae > Pseudotsuga > Pseudotsuga menziesii. Next base: position 24,197 of record LPNX011129033.1, on the reverse strand, counting down.
ATGCAAATTGGTGTTCATGAAATCCTAGTTGGTTTCCAATTTGTACATGTCCATGTGTTTCTAGTTCCATCTCATAACTGGTAAATAGCTCACTAAACCCTAGTTCCATCTCATTATTTGTCAACCCTAGTGATAGCATGCAAATTGGTGTTCATGAAAGCCTAGGTGGTTTCTGATTTGTACATGGCCATGTGTTTCTAGTTCCATCTCATAACTTGTAAAGAGCTCACTAAATGCTAGTTCCATCTCATTATTTTTCAACCCTAGTGATAGCATGCAAATTGGTGTTCATGAAAGCCTTGTTGGTTTCTGATTTGTACATGGCCATGTGTTTCTAGTTCCCTCTCTTAATTTGTAAATTGCTCACTAAACCCTAGTGATAGCATGCAAATTGGTGTTCATGAAATCCTTGTTGGTTTCTAATTTGTACATGTCCATGTGTTTCTAGTTCCTTCTCTTAACTTGTAAATTGCTCACTAAACCCTAGCTCCATCTCATTATTTGTTAACCCTAGTGATAGCAATAAAATTGGTGTTCATGAAATCCTATTTGGTTTCCAATTTGTACATGTCCATGTGTTTCTAGTTCCCTCTCTTAACTTGTAAATTGCTCACTAAACCCTAGTTCCATCTCATTATTTGTGAACCCTAGTTGGTTTCCAATTTCTAGTTCTTTCTCTTAACTTGTAAATTGCTCACTAAACCCTAGTTCAATCATATTATTTGTCATCCAATGCAAAGTTGTGTTCATGAAACCCTAGTTGGTTTCCAATTTGTACATGTCCATGTGTTTCTATTTCTCTCTCTTAACTTGTAAATTACTCACTCAACCCTAGTTCCATCTCATAACTTGTCAACCCTAGTGATAGCATGCAAAGTGGTGTTCATGAAAACCCAGTTGGTTTCCAATTTGTACATGGCAATGTAATTAAATGTATATTAAACTAAAAACATCAAGAAATGTAAATTTCAACAACTCGAGAGCATGTTATCTTTTGAATTCTATTTGTTGGTGTTTAAAGACACCATTCTTGGCACCTCCAATGTGCCATAGATGGTGTTTTTATCCTAGGCACATGAAAGGATATACATTAGTAACATCATAAGAAAAAAAGAGAACCCAATGAAAATGTGCAAACATGATTTTTAGATAACTCACCGAAGGTTGGACGATCGTGTTTATAGTGTCCAATATCATCTGAATAATATTATGTCTATGAATGGTATTAGTCAACCACAAGTTTATTACATTGGGAATAAAGTAAGGCTAAACAATTGAAATGGTGCTTCAAAATTCACTTTAAAGGTTAAATAACGCACCTGATAATGCACTCATACAAGTAGGCCATCCAGATCATCTTTGGTGCCGATGGTGTCCATGAATCTTTTGTGCTCTATATGATGTAGCAAGTATCATACATGTGACTTATTTTTGTGACCAAGTGTACGCACCTTGATGTTTATACCAGCTGCTAGGTTGGTGAAGTGGTATACAATAGATCCTGGTCTATAATCCTGATATACATACCCACCCTTCCTTTTCTGTTGTGCTGTAAGTGTCAAGTACTTCCCTTTTATAACCATCGAGCTAGTTGGGAATTCAATATTTTCATCATTTGTAATAGGTTCACGAATGGTTTGTTTCCCTTATAAGCAACGTGCCAGCCAATAGTCAGAACCCCATTCATTAATTTTTGGGGCAACCACTGCATATATATGACCTATGAAAGGAAATATGTTGAGTTAACAATACATATTTTAAATAAGGTCTTGCATTTCTAATTTCTACATAAATTAAATTCTAGATAGGTCGAGTAATCAATACATAAATGAATTTTCAAATTTAGGTACTACTTATGTACCTGCTTGTATGAGATCTGATATGTGATTATAGTCTGTAGAAATATGTGTATGATCATCTTTCAAATGTTCTATTTCATTAACCCCGTTGAAATTTCTTCCAAGTGTCACTCGATCCCATGTATAAATGGTATCTATATACTCACAATCATCCCGTTCACCGATGCTACAGGAACCACAAAAGCAAGCCTTCAATCTTGTCCAAATTTTTAGGGCTGAGTTGTTTGAGCTTCTAATTGAATGAAACTGTCGAGTTGCGTGCACTGTGGTTACCTGATGTATTTGTGATCGTTCCACATTTGTCACTTCCCAGAATATTCTTTGCACTAGGTGTTTCCTTGTTGCTTGTTCTCCCATGACAGATGCACACCATTTCACTATAGATGCAGCATCTCGAAGGAAAGCACTTGTAAACTTCATCTCTTCCCTTCAAAGAGCAGTTTTAATGCATGCACCAGCACCATCGTGCTCTCCTTTGCCATGACCAGTTTGAAAGTAGTTCCATACACGTGGCACCTTGTATTTTATGTGCAACAAACACAACCATTCAAATACACGTGCATTCTTGAATTGTCCAGCACAACCATCTGACCAAATGAAATGATGATAAAATGGTATATCCATAGCTATCACATGATCATAGAATAATTTAAAACAATGTTTCATGTAATGGATGTCATGGGTCTGGTCGTCACTTATGATAAGTGACTTTATTTCAGTATCACACATTTCTCTTGATTGCTATCTGGTCCATGTCGATACGTGATATGCACCATTATGCTCACCTGCTCTGAGTGATAGTATTGACTTTGTATTTCATTTTGTGTTTGTAGGGTGTAATTTTTAGCAATGTCAACCACTGATAGTATTGTTCTGGGAGGGAAGGTGTCCCAACATATTCTAAATTGCTCATCTTTCCACCATGCCATATCAACATGTTGAATGTACTGTTGGATCTTTCCACGAAACTCTGGAATAAAATCACATACGCGCACCTGGTACATGAATAGTAATATGTCAATAAACCACATAAAAAAATGTGTACATGAATATTAATATGTCAATATTCAACAATTTACCTGTGAAGTCACCAATTTAATCCTCCTTCTTTATTTCCCATCATGTAGCTGATATGTCTCATACCGATAGTTCTGCTTCTCGATAATTGCATTCCTGAACGCTTGATCTTCACTTTCATGGATGTAATGAGACCATAATGATAGCCCACCACAATTGTTGCAAGAACCGTCTACACATTGTTTTATGTGTCTGCCCATATTGCCTCGGAGTGACATTATGCTATGGATGAAATCTCTATATGACATTGGCGGTACTGTACTTGAGCATCTTGCACATGGTTAGGATGCAAAAAACGACATATATGTGCAAATGTATGGTAATATAGGTCAAAATCTATGTGGTATCTACAACAACAAGTGTTTCAGATGGTATTGATTCTAACATACCAAGGCTTGCATTTTTCAAAATATCTTTGCCCGAGCCTTAGCTCTACGTGGGAAATTTTAAACATATCGAACAGTTGAGTTTGTGTCACGTCAAGATAAGGTTTAACATGAGGTTCATTGTTTCTAGAACCCCTACAATGTTTTAACACATCCTTCGTGTTATAAGAAGGCCTAGTGTTATCATTCCAAAACGTGTGCACTAGGACTTTCACTGCTTTGACTAACTTCATGTCTTTGTGGGGCAACTTACTGCTAAATACCCATAATTTTTCCATTTGTCCCTCTACAACAAGGTTGTCTCTTCTTACTGAATATTTTTTAAGTGTCTTTGGATGTAAAGGCACAATTTGTGATGTGCATTTAAGTAAAGGGCGTTTTCTTGTGGATTTACATACAATTGATTCAGCCAATACACGACGAGCCACATTACAGTCTTGTGAATGAGTTTTTTTACCAATCAATGTGAATGTAGCAGCAAGAGATTTAACAATGTGATTACTTGATTCAATATTCTTCATTGTTCTTATGCCTAAATTTATTCTAACAGTTGCCATATTTCTAGATTTAAGCAAAGCTAAAAATAATTGGCATTTACCGGCTTCGGATTTGTTATCAAAATATTGTTTCATTATTTGAGAACAATGATGAAGGATACTGCGTTTAGTTACCTTACCATCCACGGAAGTCAATTCACTCTCGTTCACTTGTATTCATTTAGGAGTTCTCTTTCATTTTGATGCAAAATTTCTTGTTGTTTGAAATGTTGGAGTGATGTTTACATACACTACAGGATGACAACTTCGATTAGGAGATTGAACCATTGACCATGGTTGTTGTTGAGTCACATTTGCACCGGTAGTAACATAATGATT
>LPNX011129033.1:0-15000 GCA_001517045.1 Pseudotsuga menziesii | reverse complement strand
AAGTGTTGCACCAGCACAAACATATATGTTAAGATGTGCTAAAAATTTGAAAACCCAATTTCACGGAAACTAATTTTATAATCATTTACACACATTTTGTCTACATAAATGCTATATATTATGAAATCCAATTCAATTACCTATCTTTTGTATTTTTACTTCATCTTCAAATACGTTAGGGAAGTACCCCTAATTGTCACCTAAAGTTAGATTTTCCCATTTTTTCCAGTATTATGTGGCATCTAAAGTGTCTTTAAAGGAGTCCATGATTGTGCATCATCCCATTAGTCTGTTAAGAAATTATAGTGGTCGGTTTCACTAGTGACAGTGGCCATCTAAATAGTCAAAACACCAACAATAATAGTGGATTAGTGACAGTGGGGACTAATTGACCTTCCTTATATATTTATCACACTCTCGGATGAGAAAAAAGGGAATCTATATCTCTTATTAAAGATTTTTAATCTTCTCTCCCAAGAGTTTTATCTCAGAGTTTGTGGATGGTATATATCTAAATTTCTCACCTGAGAAAATAAAAAACTATCTTTGGAGAAAATATAAATCTGCTTCAACTCTCACCCCAGAAAATAATTAACTCCACTAAAACTCTTAGATGGGAGAATTTTAAACTCTCATCTCAGAATATTTGTTGACTATTTTTCTCAGGTGAGATACTAGATTTTGCAATCCAAGTGCAACCCTTCTCAAAAATGAGTTAAGGAACTTCTCAAAACCACCCAATGATGAAGGTCTATATCCAAAAGTGCAAACTCCCAACATGACAACAACCTTCACTCATCAAGTTTCTAATGAATATGATAAGGGTAATCCTTTGAAGACCCTAGGGGTCGTGGATGCAATGAAGGATGATAGAAATGTTACCACTGTTCATCAATCTAGTGAGATAGCTCACTAAAATTCCCTAGAGCCTCCATTGTGGCTTAAACATGTGGAATCAAGCCTCAACAAGGAACAAAAAAATATCCTCAACCCTCCTCTTTGACTAGGTCTCCATCTTAACTCTCTTTTTTTTGTTTTAAAATGTTCATATATTTTGTCTTAGTAATTGTCCTTTTTATTTGTGTCTTTCGACAACATGTGAATGGTTGGCTAGGTGTTGTCAATCTCTAATTTTCTCAAAGCCAAGCTACTTAATTTTTTTCAAAATATCTTTGTATGAGTTTCTTAGAGGGAAATTTTCGCGTTTCATTATGTTATTGTAATCATGATGGAGGCCACTCTCAGAACTTTCTCTTAAGCAAATGGTTATTTTGTAATCCAGTTAGAGGATAGTTTAGAACTCTTCTTTTTGAGGCAGTCATAGACAGGTTATTGGATGTATTTAAGATACCTTTTGAATTTTGGGGTGAGCAGTTTCTCTATTATGAAACATCGAAACTTGATCGATGTATGTATTTGTAAATATATAATTATCTAATATAAGAACTTACTTACATAAAATAAATAAATAAAGATACAAAGTTCATAAATTATTTGTAATTACTAATAAGAATCAAAATGTTTAATGTGCATCAAGACCTATAATTCCTATAAAATCAAATAAAAATAATAAATTAAATTAAATAGAAAATCTTTTCAAAGTAATCAATAATTACTTTTACTTTTAGAAAAACAAAAATATTCTTTTTAGAAAAGCATCTTTTGAAATATTTCATTTTACTAAAATGCATGCCCTAGAAAATAGGTAAGGAATTTAAAAAAAAAGATAGAAAAGTTGTAGAGAATTTCAAGACCTTTCGAATGGTCCAAAATTTTCCCAATTTAGAGTTACGAGTGAAAAGTTATGCCCAAAATACAAAAGATTCTAGAAATATTTTGGTTTTATCTTAAAAAGGATACATTTTGGGCATGGTTATTTATTATGATTTGAATATTATAATGATTTATGTTACCATTGCATGGTAAAATGGTTAGATTACAATGGATCAATTTGAGCTTTCCAATGTTTTATGTTATTGTTAGACGCTAAAAGTGATCTTCATCCAATATAAAATATCATGGTTAGATTCCAAAGGATCACTTTGTGTTTTGTAATGTTTTATGTTACCATTGGATGATGAAAGTGGTCTTCTTTCAATGGAAATAGTTTGAATTTATTAGAAAACATATGGCTTAGTTTTGCTTAAAAATGTTATTCGAACCTACTCTTCCCTTTTTTTTTTCTTTCCTCCTCTTGTATTGAGGCATGTTATGGTGTCAAAAGTATCAATTGTTCTATAATTTGTTTTTTATCATAAATACTTTCTAATAATAGCGAAACTCCTAGATTTTAACAAAGACAAAAAATAATTAACATGTAGACGCTCAATATTCTACTTAAAACAAACATTAATTTTGTTAGTCTCGAAATGATTAGTCAAATTATATATCTTACCTTTAAAGGATATTAAATAACTTTCATTTATCCAAATACATTTTAAATTTATCTTAAATGGCTCAAGTGAGGTAAGAAAGGTGGACTTAGTCTATAAATAATCACCATTATATTAAATAATTTCATTAATACTTTTTATACACTCAATATTTTAATTATCAAAATTGTAAAAATATTAGACATATTCATGGTTTACAACCAACCATTAAACAAAATAATGCTCCCTAAAAACTTTTTCACTAAAATGTTTTCCAATCACAACTTTTCTAATTTCATTATCTATATACAAAACTAACCAACAAGAACTATGGTAACGTATTCATTGAAAAATGATGTTAAAATGTAAATGATCTTTGTTTAATTCCTACAATTTACGATTTCTCTTATTAAAAAAAAATTGATACACTCATTAAAAGTTAATGTTAAAACCTAGAACCATGTCTAGTGATTGTTGATAAATGCCTAATATTTTACATGTGAATCATTCCTTTATATTAATTATTTGAATCTTTTTAAGGATATGTTCTCTTCTCTATCACTTTCTTACTAGATTGTGTAAATTGTTTATAATCACGAGAAACACAAAACATAAATTAAATGAAATTTGGCTTTCGAATCACTGTAAATTATTGACGAAAATTAAAAACAACAACTTAATGAAATCAATGCCAAATATTAAAATATATTTGCAACAATAATTTTTCTAACCGTGAAAAGTTTATTATTTTAAAAGGAAAATAATAACAATGTCTAATGAACAATTTCTCAATCTAGGAGACCTTTGGCATGCATCTTAATTGGGATTTTTTTCTTAACAAGAAGTTATGATCCCCATGAATGGTTTTTAATATTTTTAGGATTTATGGTGTTGATGTGAGTATATAGGTGTTATGAGGAGGTTTTGAGCATAAGGGATGTGTCATAAGACCTTAGACTATGGTTTAAGGAGGAAACCTATGAATTATGACCAATTTCTAGTTTTTAAAATGATTCATCCAAATTCTATATGATATAGGTAATATTCTCTTTAAAGAATGTCAAAATTTTCTAAGAACTATACAAGATCATTAAAATTTTGATTACTTTTATAAATAAATCCGCCAATTCCTAAGAAATAGTAATATTTGTTAAGGTTTCAACACTTCAGATAATTATCATGTATCTTTACAATTTTTCCTACCTCAAACCACCACCCTACCTATTTAGGGTATCTTTGGTCTCTAAGTGGCTAAATTAAATTAGGCTTAGGCACAACAAACATGATGGTTTCAAAAATATAATTAAATATTACAAACTTCCATTTTTATTGTGAAATTAGGTTGATTATGTTAACTCCATGAAATTGTACATTGTCTTTTGAAACAATAATTTAAGAATTTCTTGACCATTAACCACACCAATTAAAATTTTAATTAAATGTTACCTTGACATAATTATATACATTACAATAAATAACATATCAATGTTATTAATTTTCTTAATATTTTATATATTTATATATAAGTTTAGTCTAAAATATAGGTTTGAACAATCTATTCAATATATAAAAATATTAACTTTTATGAAAAAATATGTTCTCTTGCTCTACCTTTAGTCAATAGCAAATTATTAATAAAAAATAATTATATATTACCATTTAAAAATAAATTGAGACTTAAAATCTATATATTATTGATAATTAGTAATAAAAGCTAAATAAAATATTTAAGCTTTATTTTTTTACTTAAAAATTCAATATTTTTTAAATAACAAACCAGTTTAGTTAGTAATATATTTAGTTAAAAAAAATAATATTTTATAAAACACATTTTATAATATTAATAAATATACACAAATAAAATATAAAATTAATAATAAAATATATACAAATCAAATATAAATTTTAAATTATATAATAAATTAAATAATAAAATTATATATATATATATATATAATTACTTGCTAAACATATCATAATATTCTTTTAAGAAGATCATTCATATCACTAGCCGATGGATATGCTTACTTGTCAAACATATCATCATACTATTTTGAGAAGATAGTTTAGTTGTATTACGATTCTTTTGATGAGATCCTATCCACACATTTGTTTATCTATTAATTAAATTTTAAAATATAAATTTTTTGGTTACCCTTGAACTAAAAAACATGCTATAACTGTATTTTTAAAATATAATTTTTTTGGTTAGGTTGAATTAAAAAAAAGCATGTGATAAATTTACAGTTAGAATGTAATTTATGAAAGAAATGATATTGTAATTTTTAATTCACCTTCAATATTAATTTAAAGTTTTTGACAAAATTCACATACTATGCGATCATAACTGATTTAAATATTTGATTTTTGTGTCAGAATCCATCTAATGGATCCGCTATTATCCCATTCCATCGTAAGTAATCTAGATATTTTTATTTGCTTTTATGTGTCAGAGTCCAGCGAATGAATGAGCATTGTAGACTTTTCATAAGGAGTATTATAGATTTGTTTATGTTACCGTTGGATTGTAAAAGCCGTTTTGATGCAATGCAAATAATGGTTCGTTCAACCTATCAATACTAGTTTTGTAACCGTTAGGATGGTAAACGCCGTATTTAGTCTATGGAAATTGTTTGAATTTATTAGATGGCATACCGCTTAAGTTTACATTAAAACATTTTTCAATTCTGTGAATTGGCTTTGCTAGATCAGCAGCCCCTGTATGTGTGTGGCGGGATGAAGGAAATGGAGAAAACGAAAAAACTCTGCAAAACAGAGGAGGAGATATCATTTCTATCTGTGTGTTCGGTTCGGTTGTTCTGAATTAGTTTGTGTGGTTTCTTATCACTCTGGGAAACAGAGGAGGAGATCGGCAATCAACTGCAACTGCACTCAGGTATACACAGTGAACCTACACTCTCAGGTCCAGAATACATCTGAATTAGTTCTAATACCATATGATCTATGTTCGTTCTCAGGTATACATTTAGAGCACAAAGGAGGAGATCGACATTCATACTGCAATTGGATCGATCGACGTTTAAACCGAATGACTCTTTCTCAAGAGGACCTATGCTTTAAGTTCTATACTTATTTCTCTGAATTTGTGAGTCTTATTAAATTTGTGTGGTTTGTGACAGAAGCAGATCGGCATCGGCATAAATACATTGGAATTAATAAACTGTTAAGGGTTTACGCCTCCGAAGAAGAATAATACTTCACCATTTCTAACAGCCGAATGATTTTTTCTTAAGCTAAATCATGGGTTTCCGTGGATTTTTTTTGTTTTTTAATTGTCATCCTAAGAATCCACCTTCACAGGTATATGGTTGTGTTATGTGAAGGGTATCTGATTTAGGGATAACGTATTTGATGTTGAGTTATTTGGTTAGTTTTGTATTTTTTATGGGTTTCTGTCAAATGTCTTGGAATCGGTGTTAACGATGCATTTTTATACCTGTAGACTTCACAAAGGATGGCACCTTTTCCATTTGTTTTGAACATAGGTGAACAATGATTTTATCCTATATGTTTTTTTTTAGATTTTCTTTTATTTGGTTGATTTTAAACTTTGAAATAAATATATCATTATTTCAGAGAGATAATTCTAAATAGAAATATATGTTTTCATGTTGTCTTTATCCGTGGAAGCGAAATCCAATGGCCAAAGCTAGTGCAAAAGAAGAAGCAGAAGCAAAGTGCAACCGTGACAGCTGATGAAGATAACCCTGCCTTGGGTTTCTGTGAATAGTATGTTCTTTAGATTTTAGATTTTCTTTTAGTTGGTTGATTTTAAACTTTGAAATGAATGTCAGGTTGGGTTCCATTTTTGGAGAAATTGCGGATCCTATTATTTGTATCAACTCATGTCTGATGATATCTGGTATGTTTTCCCTCTGTCTTTGCTTTATTAGGGTTTTTTCAAAAATCTATTTAATATGTTTTCTTTCTTTACGGCCATATTTAGGGTTTTCCGTTTCTTCATAAACATTCGCACTTCAAAGAAATTATTATGTTAACATGAAGCTGATCCACATGTGATTTCATGCAAGAAATCTGAATATATTATTTATTTTATTTTATTTTATATACTTTATAATTAGATTGTATGATATTAAAAAATAGATTTAAAAACTCTAAATGTAATTAGATCATATGGTATTAGAAAATAGTATCTCTAAACCCATAAACAAAACTTATGTTCCCCATCAGACTGGCTAGTTTATTTTAAGAATACCTATTTATATCCATTCAGTTGGGAAACATAATTCTAAATAATGCAATTCCAACTAGTTTGTTAATATAATTTTATCTCTGATCCAAGTTCCTTGGGCATAGAACATAATTCTAGCTTTGTATATTGTGATATTTAGGGTTTTCCACAAAACATATTTGAGATGTGTTCTTTTTATAGGGTGATATTTAGGGTTTTTCATTTCTTCATATGCATTTGCACTTAAACCAAATAATTATGGTAACTAAGTTATCCACATACAACTTCATGGCATGAAATGTGACTATATTATTTATTTTATTTTTATTTATTTACTTTGTAATTAGATGATATGATATTAAAAAATAATATATCCTTTAAATTTATGGTTTCTTTAGTAATTTAAATTATGTTAGGTATCTATTTAAGGTAGTCAAGTTCAACCCATTTATTGTGAGAGGTTGAAGATATCCCTTAAATTTATGGTTTCTTTAGTAGATTTAAATTATGTTAGGTACCTATTTAAGGTAGTCAAGTTCAAGTTGAACCCCTTTCTTGTGAGAGGTTTAAGAAGACTTTATCCTTGAAACAACCAAATGATTGTTTGGCAATGGATGTTTTTTTTTTTTTTTTAATTTCAAATTTTTTTGCTTTTCAGATATCTTTATCAAATTGGTTATTCTAAATTTGATTAATTAAATTATGAGTTTCCATAATTTTCTGTATTTCATACAAATATCAATTGTGAATTTTTGTTTAGTCATGGTTCTCCATGTAGGTGCTACTTGATGTTGCCTTTGCAGCTCTGGTAAATATTGTGAATTTTTGTTTAGTGATTGTTCTCCATGTAGGTGCTACTTGATGTTGCCTTTGCAGCTCTGGTAAATATAGGTAAACATTTGATTTTTTTCCATCTCTTTGATTTTGAAAATTAAAATGTATACCTTATTATTCCATAAATAATTCTACAGTCAGAACCTACGCTCTCTGGTCTACAGTAATAACCTCTCAGCTCTACACTGATTTCGCTTTCAGGACTCAAGAGAACTTACGCTCTTAGGTATACAGTGAGAACCTACGCCCTCAAGTCCACAATACATCTATGATGGTTTGTTCTGAATTAGTTGTTGGGTTTTCTGAGCACACAGGAGGATCATAACTTCATAGTATCTCCTCCATTCATAACTTCATAGTGCAACTAGATCAATCGGCGTTTAAACTCTGAAGAAGAAGAGTACTTCACCGAATGACCTAAATTTGTGAGTCTTAAATTTGCTTATTAAGCTGGTCATGATCCTTCTGAAGGGTTTCCACAGGTTTTCTTTTATCCTTTAAGCTGGTCATGGGTTTCCGCAGGTTTTCTTTTCTTTCCGCAGTATTATGATTGCGTTATGTGAAGGGTGGTTGATGTCGGGATAGCGTATTTGATGTTTAGTTATTTGGGTTTTTTTAGTTTGAATATATTATTATTTCAAATATTTAGTTGATTTTTATTTAGGCTCTGAAGAAGAATAATGCTTCACCCTTTGAAACAGTCGATTGACTTTTCTCAAGAGGACCTATGCCTTCATATCTACATTGATTTCTCTAAATCCGTGAGCCTTAAATTTGCTTATTAAGTCATGATCATTCTGAGTATGTTTAGCTAAATCATGGGCTTCCGCAGGTTTTTTTCCAAAGATTGTCATTCTAAGAGTTCACCTACACAGATATTATGGTCGTGGGTATCTGATTTAGGATAACGTATTTGATGTTTAGTTATTTGGGTACTTTTTATTTATTTTTATGGGGTTTCTGTCAAATGTCTGAACGGTGGATTAACAGAATTTTAAACTTCGCAAATATGTGAATGGATGTCGCCTTCGCAAGTAGTTTTTTGAACAAGATGAACAACGATTTCTTCTCATATGTTTTTTAGATTTTTTTTTATTTGGTTGATTTTAAACTTTGAAATCAATGATTATTATTTCAGACAATTCTGAAATAAAATATTTATTTTCATAAAATAATTCATGCTATCCTTTGTAGGCCAAACCCACTACCAAAAAGAAGCAGAAGCAAAGTGCAACCCTGAGAGATTATGAAGGGATACCTTCATTAACAGAAAACTCAAATGTACGAAAGCTATGCAGCAAATCAATCTGAGTACTTATATTGATTAGATTTTTTATATTTTCTCTCTATCATTGCAATGATATGTTTTTAGTCCATCTTTGTATTATTAGGGTTTTTCAGAAAACATATTTATATGTTTTCTTATTTCTGCTGATATTCAGGGTTTTTCATTTCTTCATATGCATTCCCATTCAAGCTAAATAATTATGCATTCCCACTTAAGTGAAATAATTATGGTAACATGGAGTTATCCACATATGACATCATGGCATGAAATGTGAGTATATTAACCTCTTTTATTTATTTTTATTTACTTTGAACCGGATCGTATGATATTAGAAAATCCTTTAAACTTTATTTACTTTGAATTATATCGTCTCATATCCTTTAAACTTTTAGTTTCTTTCCCGGATTTAAATTATGTTAGGTACGTACATAGATTGGAGGTAGTTAAATTGAGATTTAAGAATATTTTTTGAAACAACCAAATGATTTTTCCCCAACAGATGTTTATCTTTCTAAATTTTTGCCTTTCAAATATCTTAATCAAATTAGTTATTCTAAATTTGATTAGTTAAATTTTGGGTTTTCATAATTTTTTTAAGTCATCTCTCCTGAATATAGGTGAAAATTTGATTTTCTTTCTATCTGTTTGATTTTGAATATTAAAATGTATGCGTTATTACTCAATAAACAATTCTGAATAGAAATTTTTGTTTTCATAAGGTGAAAGAGGCTAAATCCAAGAAGCTGGCCAGCCCAAGAAACAGAATGCAACCCTGAAAATAGATGAAGAGAATGGTATCATGACAGAGAATTCCAATGTACCACAGGTATGCATTGAATGAGATTAACAAGTATACATTGAATCAGATTAAATTTGATTGTAATATAAATATATATAGTATATATTAATTTTTTTTAATTATGTAACATAATAATTTTAATAATAAATATCTGATCTACTATTTTATTTAAGATAGAATTAATACTAGAATAATATTATTTAAAATCAACATTATTATAGATACTGGTACTTTAAAATAAATTATTTTTGAATTAAATTAAATTATAGTTGATTAGTTTTTTGGAATTAAAAACAAATTTAATCCGACATGATTCCAAAGTAAAGTGACCCGTCATTTTATTTTTTGGAATGCACTTATTTTATTACACGTCTTTATAAAATCATTGCCCGTTGCACCTTCACCTACATTCATACGTAATCCCTCTTTGGTTACAGTTTTACAATAATGTAAATCCTACAATTCTTACTGGAGGTGGAGTGCAAATATGGTGACTTGCCAAGTTGAGTTTCGCTAGTTTTTAGAGATTTAGTAACATATACACGTGTTTTGTTTTTAAAATTTAAAGTTTAAATATACTCGGCAAAAAAATATATACCCTTTAAAAATTTGAATTAGTTTTAATATGTTTCAATTATACCTTTAGAAAAATTAATGTTGAGTGTTTATTTTTTAAGGATAATTTCTAATGATTATTAGATTAATGACATTAATATTGACATTCATGACAGTAGTTATTTGATCCCTATCTTGTCGATCCGTATCGGCATTCATGACAGTAGTTAGTTGACCCCTAGGCACTATATTTATTATGACCTTATGATCAAAACCCTACTATTCAATTATATCCCTCTTCTATCTAACTTCCTTATTCCTCTAAAAAATAGAAAACCATCTTGATCTCTATATATGTCTCTCCCCTAATCCCCCTCCTCTCCTTATCCATATTCTCTCTCTCTCTCTCTACCACTTAGCCATAACCCCCCCTCTCTCTCTTACACTCACCCCTATAATTAAATCATCTCTCTCTCTCTCTGTCTCTCTCTCTCTCTCTAACCATTGCTAACACCCATCGCATTATCTCTCTCTCCTAATCCTCCACCTAACACTAAACCACACCACTTTATTTATCTCTTAACTCCCTAGCACTCACCCTCTCTCCATCTCTCTCTATACCCATAATACCTACCTCAAACCTTAACCCCCCTTTCTCTTTCTCTCTCTTAGTCCTACCACTAACCACCCCTTAATCTCTCTCTCTCTCTCTCTCTCTCTCTCTCTCTCTCTCTCTCATACTTACCATAACTATCTATCTATCTATTATAATTACTCTCCCCCTACTACTAACCACTCTCCCATATTTTAGTTGTTCTCTCTTCCTCTATAACCTCCCTTCTTTCTAATTTCCCTCCTCCACCCAATCCCCTAAGCCCATTTATATTTATCTATTTCACTCCCCTGGCCCCCCTCCTCCCCACTACACCTACCCCCCCTCCCTCTCTACCTCCTCTTTTCTCTAACCACCCTCCTACCAAAACCCCTAAAATCCCCAATTTCTATCTTTTTCTCTACCCCAAATTCCATCGTACACCCAACCATAATCACCCCCTCATCTCTCTATATCTAAGACATCTCTCTCTCTCTACTCATAAACCCCCTCACTCTCCCTAACCCCTCTCCTACTCCCCTTATGCCTAACACCCCCTCTTTCTCTCATTTAATCCTCATCCCCTAACACTCCTTTGTCTCTTTCTAGACACCCAGCCACTCAATAGGTATACTCCCATATATCTCTAACTTACCTACTCATCCCCAAACCGCTAACCCTCATGATCCCTAAATATTTCTCTCTGATAACCCCCCTCCTTTACTCTAACCCTAGTCACTTCCCCCTCATTTCTCTATCAACTCCCTACTCCCTAAAACCCATGTCTCTCTCTATATATCTCACATGCACACACTCATTATACCACTCCCACAACAACCACTAACACCCCTTCTCCATATTTATTTTACTCCCCTTTCCTCCTAACCCTTACTAAACCATCTCTCTCTCTCTCTCTCTCTCTCTCTCTCTCTCCCCCCCTCCTAACCTATCCCCAACCTCTATATTTCCCCCTTAATCATCTTTCTCTCTCTCTCTCTCTAATCCTCCCTTCTTTATGTTTCTTTTAATAATTCTCCCCCTACCAGTAAGTGTCCCCCACCATCTCTCTCTCTCTCTACACCCAAACCCCACTTATCTCCCTATCCATAACCAATTCTCTCTTTCTCCTTAACCCCCCTCATATTTTCCCTACCTCTAACCCCCATGTCTCTCTCCTAACCACACTCCCCTGTACCACTTCATTATTTGTGTGTGTCTACTTTGAACCCCCCCCCATCTTCTCAATTATACCTCTCTTCTCTATAATTTCCCTACTACATGGAAAACCACTAACCCTATTGATGTCTATATATTTCTATCCCATAATCATCCTCCTCCCCCTAACCATAGTTAAACCCCTTGTATATTTCTATATATCAACCCCCTACTCCTCCACCTACCCATAACCCACTCCCAACTATCACTATAGCTACTCCCTAACACCCTCTCTCTCTCCCACACCTATAATTAACCTCCCTTCCTCTCTTACCTCCTCTCCTTAACCCTTACTAACACACTTTTTCATTCCCTCTACCCCATAGCTATCCACCTACCCCTAATCCCAACCCCATTGAAACCCACCCTCTCCCTCTTTCTCACACTCTACCCCTAACCCCTTATATATTCCTAAGCCCACATATCTCTCCCCTCCTCCTATCATTAACCATCTCTCTCTCTCTCTCTCTCTCTCTCTCTCTCTCTCTCTCTCTCTCCTTTTTCCTTCTCCATTGTGCTCCCCCCACCCCCCCACGTCTCTCTCAATCTCCCTCACAAACTCCACACCCACACACTCCTCAAATATACCCCCTTCTCATTAACTACACTAATCCTCCCAAAACCCATAACCATCATATTAACACTCTCATTAGCTCCCCTAACCCCTTTCCTCCACACTACCATTAATCACCCCCCCTCCTCTCTCTCTCTCTCCCTCTCTCTCTCTCTCTCTCTCTCTCTCTCTCTCTCTCTCTCTCTTCCATCTATCTCTCTCCTACAAGTAACCACACACTCTCTCTCCCATCAATCGCCACCAGCCCTCTCTCTCTCTACCCAAAACCTCACCCTCTCTCTCTCCCCTAATCCCCACCCTCTCTCTCCTACTAGTAAGCACCCTCTTATGCTCTCTCTTTCTCTCTCCCACTATCCATACCCCCCTTCTCTTTATGTTTCTGCTAATCCCCTCCCCCTATAACTAACCATCCCCCCACCATCTCTATCCCAATATATGCCCAACTTTCTCTCTCATTATATACTCCCCTCTTCTCTCTAACTACTCTCCTCCTCACAAAATCGATAAACCCTAGCCTCTCTATCTCCCCCCTAGCCACGTCCTATCTCTCTCTCTCTCTTACCAGTAACCACCTACTTTCTCTCTCTCTCTCTCTCTCTCTCTCTCTCTCTCTCTCTCTCTCTCTCTCTCTCCCTCCCACTATCCATAATTCACCCCTTTATATATGTTTCTTTTAATATCCCTCCTCTTATAGCTAACCATCCCCCACCATATCTCTCCCTATATACCGACACCTCCCTTCCCACATCTCTCTCTCTCTACCACTTCTCTTCTCCCCTCCTTTAGAAACCTAAAATCCCCTTAATCTCTCTCTCTCTCTCTCTCTCTCTCTCTCTCTCTCTCTCTTTTTCTCTAATCCTCATACCTCCAATTCACTTCCCCCTATCCCCACCCTACCTCTATCTCTCTCCTTACCCTAATCCCCCCACTCCTTTCCCCCTACCCTTACCACCCATCTCGCTCTCCCTCTCTCTCTCTGTACTAAAAAAACTCCCACTCCTCAACTTTAACCCCCTTCATTATAGCTATATTACTCCCCCCCAAACTATTAACCCTCTTTATCTCTATCTCTTTCTCTACCCCGACCTTGATCACTCCTGCTACCCATGACCACCCACCTCTCTCTCTCTCTCTCTATATGTGTGTGTGTGTGTGTGTGTGTGTGTATCAAACCCCCACCACTCTCCATCTCCCTTTTCTCTCTAGCATATATCATCTCTTTGTCAACCCCTATTCACACCCTATCACTAACCCCTGTCCTCCCTCTCTCTATGTCTCTGTCACCTCCTCCCTTAACCCTTAATAAAACCATATTTCATTCTATGTCTCCCATACTCCACCTACCCCTAACCCACACCACTTTCTCTCTTCCCCAACCTAGTAGCCCACACCCTATCTCACTCTCTCTACCTCTCAAATTCTAACCCCCATCTCTCTCAAACCTCCCCTCTATCACTTTCTCCTGCTACCACTAATTTATTTCTCTCTCTCTCTCTCTCTCTCTCTCTCTCTCTCTCTCTCTCTCTCATTTCCCTCCTCCTCCCTTAATCCCTAACCCCATTGATCTCTATATCTTTCTCTACTCCAGTTCCCCTCCTCCCCACTACCCTTGATCACCACCTCTCTCTCTCTCTCCCCAACCCATGTTCTCTCTAATTGACCTCCTGCCCAAGCCCCTATACTCCCCTATCTCTATCTCTTTCTCTAACCCAATTCCACTACTAACCCTACTCATAATCACTGACTCATCCATCTCTATCTTTACCCTAACATGGCTCGCTCTCCCAAACGCATCTATTACTGACATGAATCCTAACCCCCTTCTTTATGATATAATCCCCCTCAAGCTACCACCTCTCTCTCTCTCTCTCTCCCCCACACACCCATCCACTCCTCAGCTATAACCCCTTTCTATGTAAGTTCCTTACTCCTCCCTCTCTCTATGTCTCTGTCACCTCCTCCCTTAACCCTTAATAAAACCATATTTCATTCTATGTCTCCCATACTCCACCTACCCCTAACCCCCACCCCTTTCTCTCTTCCCCAACCTAGTAGCCCACACCCTATCCCACTCTCTCTACCTCTCAAATTCTAACCCCTGTCTCTCTCAAACCTCCCCTCTATCACTTTCTCCTGCTACCACTAATTTCTTTCTCTCTCTCTCTCTCTCTCTCTCTCTCTCTCTCTCTCTCTCTCTCTCTCTCTCTCTCTAATTTCCCTCCTCCTCCCTTAACCCCTAACCCCATTGATCTCTATATCTTTCTCTACTCCAATCCCCCTCCTCCCCACTACCCTTGATCACCACCTCTCTCTCTCTCTCTCCAACCCATGTTCTCTCTAATTGACCTCCTGCCCAAGCCCCTATACTCCCCTATCTCTATCTCTTTCTCTAACCCAATTCCACTACTAACCCTACCCATAATCACCGACTCATCCATCTCTATCTTTACCCTAACATGTCTCGCTCTCCCAAACGCATCTATTACTGACATGAATCCTAACCCCCTTCTTTATGATATAATCCCCCTCAAGCTACCACCTCTCTCTCTCTCTCTCTC
>LPNX011128977.1:3889-174469 GCA_001517045.1 Pseudotsuga menziesii | reverse complement strand
GGGGGATGATGTCATCTACTAGAATGTAATTGGTTGATTTTTATAGTACATTTTGGTCCTTTTGAGGCCCATTTTTTACCTCAAATTCTCTCTAATGGCTTACAACAAATCCAGAAAGAGACCTGTTGAAGATTCTAAAGAAGCAGAAGCACCCAGAATTCATTATACAACCACGAACGAAGAAATTCAAGAAGAAGATCAAGAATTTGAAGAACCACAAAGACCTGTAGATCCACCTCAGGAAAAGAATCATCACAAGAGGAAACCTACTTGGGTATGAGAAATTATCCAAGGTGTGGAAAGATATGGGGCTCCAGAAGAGAATCACAAAGAAAGAAAGAGAACCAGATCTTGCTCCGGATATGTAGCTCTACTATGTGACTTTATCAATGAAGAACCTTCCACTTATGAAGAAGTGGCAGAACGGAAAGAATGGAAGGATGCTATAATCGAAGAGTATCAATTGATCATGAGGAATGATGTTTGGGATGTTGTCCCAAGACCAGAAGGGAAATTGGTTGTAACTTCCAAATGGATCTACAAGATCAAGCATGTTGCAGATGGTAGCATAGAGAAATATAAGGCAAGATTCGTGGCTCGTGGTTTCTCACAGAAAGAAGGAATAGACTATGAAGAAACCTTTGCACCTATAGCTAGATACACTTCCATTAGATTTGTACTTGCTTTGGCTGCAGTAATGAAATGGAAGATACACCAAATGGATGTCAAGACTACTTTCTTGAATGGTGTAGTGGAAGAGGAAGTGTATGTAGAACAACCACTCGGTTTTGAGACACGTGACAGGGAGTCTCATGTGTGTAGATTGAAGAAAGCCCTATACGGTTTGAAACAGGCACCCAGGACATGGTACGGCAGAATTGACAACTTTCTATCTAGTTTGGGCTTTACCAAGAGTAAAGCAGATTCCAACCTTTACTACAAGGTTGAAGATGGCAACCCAGTGATGCTACTACTATATGTAGATGATAAGTTCATAACAGGTATGGATGGGTTGATTACTGATACAAAGAGAAAGCATGCTGCCGAGTTCGAAATGAAGGACTTAGGTATGATGCATTATTTTCTAGGCATGGAGGTGTGGCAAAATGCGGATGAAATCTCCCTCGGACAAGGGAAGTATGCAGTAGAGATTTTGAAGAGGTTCGAGATGATGGACTGCAAGGCCATGACCACACCTATGGCATCGAACCTGAAGCTATTGAGTGATGCTTCATCAGAGATGGTTGATGCTACGATGTATCGTCAGATGATTGGGTCCTTGATGTGTCTGACAAACGCGAGACCAGACATTTGCTTTGTTGTAAACACCTTGAGCCAGTTCCTGACATATCCGAGACATGTTCACTTGATTGCTACAAAGCATATTATGAGGTACCTGAGGGGTACAATTGATTATGGGCTCAAGTACAAGGCGAATCAAAAGATTAACCTAGAGGATTATGTTGATTCATATTGGGCAGGAAGTGCCATCGATAGGAAGAGCACTTCTGGTTGTTGCTTTAGTATGGGATCAGGTGTGATCTCTTGGTTTAGCAGGAAGCAATCCTGTGTGGCACTGAGTACAGCTGAAGCAGAGTATGTCACAGCTTGTTCAGCTAGTTGTGAGGCAGTATTGCTGTAGAAGCTATTGTCTGATTTATTTGATCTCTAGATGGATGCTACTTGTATACATTGTGACAACCAGAGTTGCGTGAAGTTGTCAGAGAATCCAGTGTTCCATGACAAGTCGAAGCATATTGAGATCAAGTATTACTATATTAGGCATACAGTGTAGAGAGGAGCATTGAAGCTCCAGTATGTTGCGACGAAGGAACAGATAGCTGATGTGTTGACGAAGCCATTGGCTAGGGTGAAGTTTGAGTACTTCAAGGAGAAGCTTGGTGTTCTCCAGATCGAGGTTTCCTCCAAAGGGAAATGATGAGACCCAAAGCCATTCTAACATGGTGAGAGGATTGGTTCCTTCCATGGTCAGATGTAAGGGCTGAGCCGTTCTCTCATGGTGAGAGGATTGGTTCCTTCCATGTCAGACGTGAGTGCTGAGCCATTCTGATGTGACTGTAGGATTGGTTCCTACATGATCAGAAGTAAGCGTTGAATGCCATTCTGGGAATGGAAGCGCCTGGTCAGTTACCAGGTAGCTCAGTCTGGGACTGGGGGCCATTCTGATATGGCTGTAGGATTGGTTCCTACAAGATCAAATGTGAGTGCACGCCCTTCTAACATTGGTTGTCAGATGTAAGTGCAGAGCCCTTTCGGCATGAAGGATTGGTTCCTTGCATGGTCGAATATAAGTACTGAGCCTTTCTGACATTGGTTGTCAGATGTAAGTGCAGATCCTTTTGGCATGGAGGATTGGTTCCTCGCATGGCCAAGTGTAAGTGCTAAGCCTTTCCGACATTGGTTGACAGATGTGACTCGCTGGGCCTTTCTAACAGGGTTGTGGGAGGTGTTCCCACATGGTCAGATGTGAGTGTTGGGCGTTGCCTTTCTGATATGATTATAGGATTGGTTCCTACATGATCAGATGTAAGTGTTGGGCGGGCCATTCTGACTTGGGGTCAGATATAAGTGCTGGAAAAGACCTACACAAAGGCTAGGCCTACAACCAGCATGAAAAAGATTTGGTTCTATAGAACTTCCTGTGATGAGAAGAATCACGAGATAGCACCCATGAAGATTCATTATTGATGATCCAGCAGAGATGATCCAGATCGAGGGGTGATCCAAATCCAGAGATGATGCTCTAGAGATAATCTAGATCGAGGGATGATCCAGATCCAGTGATGATGATCCAGATCAAGTGATGATCCGGATCCAGGTGAAGATGACTTGAAGATGAAGGTGACTTGAAGATAGAGATGAATTGAAGGTGAAGATGATGAAGACTCGATGATGATCCAGATGATACAGAGAATAAGACTCATGCTGACAAATTGTGTCGAGAGAATACCTTCCTAGTTAAGAGGGAGTGTTGATGTAATTGTAACTTCGGAATGTATTCACTTGTATTTCTTATGTATTGTAACCCGATGTTTATTTCGAGATGTATTTGTAATGTACTTGAGTCATGTCATGCCCCGATGTTCCTATCAGGAAGTTTCTATAATGTAAACAACTCATGTCAAGTCAAGGTTGTTAACTCTCCTATTGCCTAAGGGTTAAAGTCCCCTCAGTTCCAGGGCACTAGGGTTATTAGACTCACCTAGTGAAGTCGGCCCTAGTTGGGTTTAGTCAAGTCAGGAATTAGTATAAATAGAGAGCTAGCCTCTCTATTTATCACACACTCACTCACACTCAGTTGTAGCGCATAGCTGAGGAAGAGAAAGACACAAGGGCAAGGAAGAAAGAGGTTACTGCTGTGGAGAGATCATCTTACTATTTTTTGGGTTTCACTTTGGTGTTGATTCTATATCTGAGGAAGTTGCAGGGTTTTCTCCATTTATGGTTTCCCCGAGGAAAAACACTGTGTTCATTGTCTCTTTTGTTTGATTGTTGTGCTTGTTGTTCTCTCAGTTAAAGATCCTAATGAAATGCTAGCTTAATGTTTAAAATCTAACATACTCTTTCAGTATGTCCATCTGTCTGAGGATGGAAAGAGGTACTGAAGTTTAATGTAGTATTTAGTCCTTTAAACAAAGACTTCCAAAAGTTGCCTGTAAACTTAGGGTCTTTGTCTAAAATTATTACTTTCGGTATTCCATGTAAACGAAAAATCTGTTTTAAGAAAATATCAGCAATATTTGTAGCTTTATAAGTGGTTTTTACAGGTACAAAAGAAGCTGCCTTGCTTAATTTATCGACAACAACCATTATTGAGTCATTCAAGTTTTGATTTCTAGGTAGTCCGGTGATAAAATCATGGCTAATTATCTCCCACTTCCAACTAGGAATAGGTAATGGTTGAAGTAACCCAGCTGGATGTTGATGTTCAATTTTTACTTGCTAACATTCAAAGCACTTAGCAATGTATTCTGCCAATTCACTTTTCATGTTTGGCCAAAAATAATCCTTTCTTAGCGTAGTTATAGTTTTCTGATAACCCGGATGCCCCGAATAAGGAGTTTTATGAATTTCGTTTAAAATCAGCAACTTAATCTTAGGTACATTAGGTACGTATAGTCTATCTTTATATAATAATAATCTTTTTTCGCTTAAACTATACCCTGTACTTAAACTTTCAATTGAATTTTCTCTTACCTTTGCTTGTAATTTCCGAAAATTTTCATCTTGTCATATTCCTTCTTCTAGTTGTTCTTCTAAATTTGTTTTATAGGTACTGATTGTTTCTATAAAATTCAATTTTGCATTTATGCTTAAAGCATCAGCAACCTTATTTTCCTTTCCTTTAATATGTTGGATTTCAAAATCGTATTCGCTGAGGAAATCTAGCCATCTAGCTTGCCTAGCGTTTAAGTTAGGTTGATCCAACAGATATTTTAACCCTTTATTATCTGTCATTAATATAAAATTTCTTCCAATTAAATGATGATGCCACATTTTTAAGGCATGTATGACAGCAGCCAATTCTAAGTCATAGGTCGCATAATTTTTCTTATGAATCTTCAGCTTCCTAGACTCATAAGCAATGATGTGTCCTTCCTGATTTAAAACTCCACCTAAACCGTCATTGCATGCGTCAGTACATACTATAAAATATTTATTAGGGTCAGCAATTCTTAATATTGGTGCAGTGGTTAATCACGTTTTTAAATTTTTAAAACTATTTTCACACTTCTGACTC
The DNA here is from genome assembly GCA_001517045.1 of Pseudotsuga menziesii. NCBI lineage: Eukaryota > Viridiplantae > Streptophyta > Pinopsida > Pinales > Pinaceae > Pseudotsuga > Pseudotsuga menziesii. Next base: position 169,707 of record LPNX011128977.1, on the reverse strand, counting down.
CACTCGAATGTCTTCCCTTTCTTCTGTAAAGAAGTTATGGGATTTGCAATTTTTGAAAACCCTTCGATAAACCTTCGGTAATAGCCAGTAATCTCCATGAATGATTGTACGTCAGTTACGTCTTTTGGGACTGGCCATTCTTCGATTGCCTTTATCTTTTCAGGATCAGCAGAAATTCCTTCTTTAGTCACCACATGACCCAGATACTGTATTTTATCCTTAAATAAATCACATTTACTAAATTTTGCATAGAGTTGATGTTCTCATAACTCTTGTAAGACAAATTATAAATGTTCTTTATGCTCTTCTTCAGACTTTGAGTAAATTAAGATGTCATCAATGAATACGACCACAAACTTATCAAGGTATTTATGCATGACATTATTCATCAGACACATAAAAACAGCTGGGGAGTTAGTAAGCCCAAATGGCATAACAACAAACTCGTAATGACCATACCTGGTCCTAAAAGTTGTTTTAATGATGTCTTCATTTTGATTCGGACCTGGTGGTAACCAGATCGTAAATCAATCTTCGAGAATACCATTGCTCCACGTAGCTGATCAAACAGATCATCTATGCGGGGTAACGGATATTTGTTTTTGATAGTCATTTTATTTATTTGACGGCAATCTATACATAATCGTAGAGTTTCGTCCTTCTTCTTAACAAAAATAACAGGTGCTCCCCAGGGAGACACATTGGGTCTAATATAATTCTTATCAATGAGTTCTTTTAACAATGACTTTAGTTCATTTAATTCCAATATATTCATCCGATAAGGGGCTTTTGAGCTGGGAACTACACCAGGTACCAGCTCAATAGTAAAGTATAACTCCCACTTCGGAGGCAATCCCAAAATTTCTTCTGAAAATACATTCGAATACTCCCTCGGGATTGGAATATCTTCCAGTTTTAATTTATCTTTGTTATTAGTATTTTATTCATTAATTACTGTTACAGGAAAGGCTTTACAGCCCTTCTGAATAACTCTCTTAAGTTGAAAAGTAGAAATCTGTCTTACAGTTGTTTTCCTAGGGATTCCTTTTACATTTATTAGTTCTCCATCATTATTTACCCAAGTAAATGTTTTATCAAAATAGTTCAAGACTACCCTATGTTGTTATAACCAATCCATACCAATTAACATATCATAAGAACTTAAAGCTAAAACATTAAGCTTAACAGAGGTTTCAAACTGATCCATTTTTACGGTACAATTCTTAACAAAACTGGTCACCTTTCTCTTTGCACCAGTAACTAGCTGGACGAACCAAGACTTTGAAAAATTTTCTACTGATAGCTTGCACTTTTATACTAAATCAGGAGAAATATAGCTTAAACTAGCCCTTGGATCTATTAAAATAGATATAGGTATTTGATTCAGCTTACCTTCCACTTCCACCAGGGAAGTTTGGTAATCCGCCTGCCTATTATCCAGTGCTGCATTGATCTTGGGCATCCTCCTTGCTAGATCACCAATAGTCATCTCCTCCTGTATCATATGTATGTTGCTAACAGTCTTCTTCCGGTTGGGGAAAACTGATGCATAATGAGGACCATTACATTCCTAGCACTTTACTGGTTCCTTTCGTTCAAAATTCTTGGTATAGTTACTGTGATTATTAACAGATTCTTTATTTCTTTGACCATTTGGATTTATCTATGAATTACTTTTGTTCCCTTGAAAATTTTTATTAGGAAAGTTTCATGTGTTATTATTCTTGAAATTTCGGTTAGGTACAAAACCTTTCTTCCTCTGTTCAAAATTATTAGTTCTTTTAGCCTTCCAGCTTGTCATACTTTCCTTTTTGCAATTTTGTTCATAATAGAAATTCGCCTTTCTCATTGCTTCTTTTAAATTTTTTGGATTTTCATACTCAATTTTGTCTTTTATATGATAGGGTAAGCAGCTTAGCAATCGTTGTACCTTAGGCTTCTCATCCACAATATAAGGCACATATCTGAGCAGACTTAGAAACTTACTGTTTAGTTCTTTCATGTTCATTGTTCCCAGTTTTAATTCATAAAATTCCTTGCACACTCCTCGTAGTACTATTCACACAAAAATTTCTTCTTAAAATATTTCTTAAACATACTCCAGTTAATGTTTTTCTCCCTAATGCATTTTACTCTTTTTAGGTCTTGCCACCAAATATATGTCTTCCTAGTGAGGTTATAAATAGCCATTCTAGATTTCAGCTGATTAGAGTAATTATAAATTTGAAAATATTTCTTCATCCCAGACAACCATGATTCAGCCTCTTCTCCCTTCTCTCACCATTAAAGGTTGGTGGCTTAATTTTCTTGAATTCTCCAGAGATTTTTTCATAACGTTTAAACTTTCTCTTTCTTGTATGATGATTATCTTCGCTACTATCACTAGTATATTGATAATTCTTTTTATGTGGATCACCATAAACCTTAGAAGATGAGCTACTTTCGATTTTAAACTGTTTAGACTTTTCAGCTTTATGTTGATAAGGCATATATTCAGACTCTGTTCGTTTATCTTTTTCTTCATTCTGAAATCTTTCCATTAAAATTTGATTTAGCTCCTCATGAGCTCTCAGAATTCTCTCATTTTCTTTTTTGACCGTTTCCATCTCTATTTTTAGTTCCTTGACTATTTGTAATAATTCAGAAGAGTTATTAGTTATTTCTTCTTGTATAGGTTCTCTTTTAAAATTACTTTGTTCAGTAAATGGGGACTCCTCATCTGCATATTCTTCCAATCCTTCCATACCTGCAGTTAACTCAGAAAAATTATCTATAGCGTAATTCAAAAGAAAAGTAAAATTCAATATACATGTTTTAAATCTATTGTTTTATTTATGCAAGTTGAGCCACATTCAGGCCTACTGTCTGAACCGTGTGCTCTGATACCACATGTAATAACCCAAAAATTCATAAAAATTTAAAATTTTTCATGTAACATAAAATGTTCAAGGATGTCACTACCTATGAAGCAATAGCTGCTAGCGGTTACTCACCAATAGTAATTAGAAAGAAAATTGTATTTCTTAGTTCTATGTAAATCATTTGTTTATCTTGAAGTACTATGTCAGGGATGTTAAACTCGGCAATTTATGTTTTAGAAGGGGAAAAAAAAGGAACTACGTCTGAATCTGATGCTAAATATGTTATTATTGTCTTATGTCAAGTGGGAAAGAACCTTAGATGAGATTGGGGCTTACTTAGCTTAAAGCTAAAGCAGTGAAGTGATGCTTCTTTTACAGGTTCTAAACAGGTAAGCAGTTTTGTTCCAGTAAATTCCAGATCAAGAATAATACACCACTAGCATAGGATAAAATGCTAGTTAAAATGTTTGTTTGCAACTTGACCCCGTAAAAGGTATTGTTGGTATTTCTAATGTTATCAAACTACATAAATGATTGTAATAATACTATTGTAAAATAATAAGTTTAGTATAGTTATGTTTACCACACAGTACTTGTTCCATTAACATTCTCTTTGTGTTCTTCAGTTATAGACTTGTGTTTCATTTTGAGATGGTGTATAATAAGGACAGTTCTACTTCTACCATTTAAAACATAGTGGCCTAAGAAGTCTATAAACTAGAAAATAGGTTAAACATGTTTGCGACCAACACAACATATCTATCTTTAGTGTTTGGTATAAAGTACTTTTTATATTTGTTTGAGTTCCTTCTAAACTTTTAAACATTCTATGTTAGTGGTTCTTCCTAAATCAAGTATTTACATTTGATTTCCTTGTGTCAAAAATCTCATTTTATATGAGTTTTTGTAGACAAAGCATATAATTGAAATATAAAAACTATACTTAGTCTAAACCTATCTTAAGGATCTATATGGTTATGTACTTCTATGGAAGGTTAGTTTACCTCCATCATTGTTGTCTTACTATTATCCAATGTAAACATTATTTAATACTAAGAAGAACATAGATAGATTATAGTTATTCAAAGGACTCTAGTATAAATGAACACTTCAATTTTTAATATACTATGGTTATAAAACAAAGAAATCGAAACAAGGAAAATAATGATACTATGCAATGATGTTATATGGTCTTGACTTGTAAACCAAATGATTTGTGCAGGTTAAAAAGTGAGACTTCAAACTATATCTTGATACCCATAATTGCAAATTATTTGATGGACACGTGGTTGGTGATTGAAGCTTAGGTTTTAGTTGACCTTGAGACACCATATAACTGGCTTCAAACCCTAAAAACACGCTTTGTTTTAGTCTGGGCTGTGGAGTGGTCGAGCTGTGAGCTCGTGGCCACCATGCTTGATGTCGAACCTCCATCAAAATGCACACAGGTCGTTGTGAGACTTAAGCAGCTGGTGTAGAAGGGTGAGTAAGAAGCTTACTGCCCTCGTGAAGTGGGTTTGACTGTGTAAAGAGTATTGGGGGTTTGGGCTTTATTCGTCGTTGTTTTTCTGAGTGAGTTTTGGTTCTATGTGAGTGTTAATGACTGTAACCAGTGTGAAGGGAGTCGTTGAGTGCAGAGTGCTAGGTTCTTGTTTACTGTTGGTTTTCATATCGTAGGTTTGAACCTTCCTCATCATGGCTGGAGATTTTCTCTTGAGCACTGCGTTCTGCACTTTCCCTTTTGACAGTGCTCCATTTTAACTTGTGTACAAACAAAAGAGGCTCGAGTTGGCTTTCCACAACCTCACGGTTGCACAACTCCATAAGGTAAGAACGTAATTGTTTTTCTTACAGTTTGTTTGGCACAGTTTTAAATTATTATGATGTGAATTAAATGTAACTAACAGAACTAGGGTTTTCCCTGTGCAAACTCTCTAGACTCGAACTTGAAGCTGAAAAACTCTACCCGCAGGCTTCCATGAAGGCGTCCACCCTGGTAAGCCTCGATTTCACTTGGGGTTTCTCCTGCACAAGTTGTATGGTGGAATTTGATGGCATTGACATGTGTTGTGGTTGTTGGTTCGGTCGTGGTCATTAGTTGCTCTAATTGTTCTTTTAAATTTCTATTTTAAAAGCCCTAGTGGCAGTTTGTAATGAAAGGGTTTGGGCTTTCACAACCGTGATTTACATATTTTAGTTTTGAGCCTTCTCGGCCTTAGTTGAATATATGGTGATAATTTTTAAAGTTGGCTTTAATCCGTGACTTTACTCTCAAGCCATTGGGTCGTTTCATGAGGATTTGATTAGGGTTTTAAAGGAAATTTTGATGGTTGTTCTTACAACGCTTCTCTCTTTGGTAAAGGGCTTTCGTAGCTAAACATATGGTTGTTTCAATTTTGTGAAACTTTGTTTAAGTATTCATACTTTTGCTCAGGATTTTAATCCTTAACAGAAAATGTAAAAGGTCGTAGGCCATACTATGTATGTTCAGTTTATCGTTAATATTAAAAGGATTTCCACAGCTTAAGGCTGAATTAGCGTTATCTCTGTTTGGTTTAAGTTTATGTATATTTTGTTTATTTTAGCTATTTTTATTGTTATTTACTTTTCGATGGTTAGGGTTAAATAGATCAGTAAGGAAATATTTTGATGCAAAATTAATAATACTGCAATAAATTCTGGAAATAGGATTGAGAATGTTATTATTAAATAAATGTATTTCTTTTCTGTAATTTCTGGAATATACAGCTAGGTTTTGGTATTATAAATTTTAAATTTATTCAGTTGTGAAAGAACAGATCTTTTGTAAATCCTAATTATTTTTAATGGTTTATAGAGCTAGCATTTTTGTTTCTGTAAACCTAGTTTACATGTTCTCATAAATGAACTAACTGAGTAATTATTTAATCTAAATTATTGTTTTACTACGTTAAACCCGGTTTAAATATTTTATTGTTCCTATATTATTTATTTAGGTTTACATACTAGGTTTATAATATGTAACTTTACTAGTTTTACTGCATAAAATATTATACATACTAGTGTATATTATTTAAACTTGTTCTTCTATCTTTATGTAGTTTATTTAAATACTTTAAGTAGATAACACAAATACAGCTAAATTTTTATAAGTAATTTTACACAAAATCCTCTAGATAATATTCATTTGCATCTGCATTCATATTTTATTGAATCTACTTATTTGAAATAAATAAACCTAATGTACTAGAGTACGGCCTTGCAAAAGGTGTGGAAAAATACGGCTTAGGTAATTTTTCCTATCTATCAATTAACTTAGAAATTTCTTTACTGATTTACCCTAATCTAGCTAGTTACTAATTTTCACATCATATATAATTCTCCTATTTATCCCTAACAGAAATAAAACAACAATATACTATATTAATGAAAACTCTTAAACTTTCCAGATACAATGAATAAATAAAATAACTGAACTAAGCAAAACCTGGAAGTATAGATGAGGTGACAACGACTTAAGGAGGTTGTTCCTCCCAACCAACTCCTACAGAAGAGCTGGACTGCAATTCTCAGGACCCCTGAGATTGTCTCCTGGTCCACCTGGTAGAGTACTGGGTGAGAGATGTAGTCTTGAAATCCTCTGCAACTCCATTGAGTGTTCAGCAGTAACTCAGTTATGTTTACAGCAGTATGAACTCAGCTTAGAATAGTTGCACTAGTCCAGTCTTCAGCACTGATCCCCTCAAACTTACTTCAGCTAGTCCCCTCCATCGAATTCACATGTGCACTTCATTCACTCAGAATGATCACAAATCCAAAATGAGTAGCCTCAGTTGTCTTCAATGGGAATTTTTATTAGCATGCCTAGGTCTTTTGGGTCAATTTTTACTTAATGAGCCACTTGCTCCTGTTCCACTTTCTTCGAGAATCATGACCACAAAAATAGGGAAGTTGCCACCTGCAACAGCTAGAAGTAGTTTGAGGATGCTTCCACATGTCAATCTGCTCTCAACCCAACCTCCTCCACCAAGTGACCAGTAAAACACTCATTTAACAACTCACCTAAGTTGTTGTCGCGTCTTTCATTTATTTATTAATAAAATATTCTTAAATACATTAAATCATCCTTGACCCTAGTTGGTCATTAATTACAAACTTTAACATAAAATATAACATAATGTTCCTCAAAAACATAAAATTGTGTTGCAAATTGGGGCATGTGACAACAACCTGTTGCACTCTTCTAGGCTCCACCATGAACTAACTGAGAGTGTTCACTGCAAAACACAAATTTGACCTAGAGTTGACTAGATACATCAAAGAACCTCTGAGTTGACGATATAAGGTAGGATCCACCAACTCTCCCTCATAAGCATGAAGCTTCTTCTAGTTGGTGACCATAGGTATAGACATTGTCCTGCAATTCTCCATACGAAATCTCCTCAGAATATCCATTCTATATTTTCCCTGCCCCAGGAAAATTTGACCAGGATCCTACCAAAGCTCCAATCCCAAAAAATAATGCACCGACCCAATGTCAGTCATCTCATACTCAAGCAAGATCTCTCTTGCAAATTACAATAGGTCTCTCCTCACCTATGATAAACAAATCATCCACATACGACAAAAGAATGAGTGGATCATCTTCAACCATGATGAAATAGAGATTTGGATCAGCCTCACTCTTCTGAAAACCCATTGACCACAAGTAAGAGTCTATCCTAGAATACTAAGCTCGAGGAGCTTGATTTAGCCCATACAAGGCCTTCTTCAGCCTGCACACATGAGACTCTCTCCCATGAATCTCAAATCCCTATGGTTGCTTCACATAAACCTCCTCTTGTATGATTCCATTGAGAAATGCACTCTTACATCCATCTGATGGATCTTCCAACACATTTCCGCAGCAATGGAAATAAATGATCTGATAGAAGTATAACGAGCAACCGGTGCAAATGTCTCATCATAAACAACTCCCTCTACTTATGAAAACCCTCGCGCCACAAACCGAGCCTTATATTTCTCCACACTTCCATCTGCAACATGCTTTACCTTGTAAATCCATTGAGAAGTCACCACTGACTTCCCCTCGGGTCTTGGAACAATCTCCCAAACATCGTTCTTCATGATGGAATGGTACTCTTCCATCATGGAATGTCACCAAGCATGATGCTGAGGGGCCTCCTCAAAAGTAAATGGCTCTAGATCATGAAGACTAGAAACCAAGGCCATACCCAACCTATCCAGCATCACTGTAGTCCTCACTGGTTCCTTGGGCGCTCCAAAATCCTTAGCTTCCTTCAAGGTCTCCCAAATCTATCTAGGCTTCTTCTTCCCTTAAGGTTCTCCCAAACTTGTTTGTCGTCATCTAAGGAACTCCCAGAAGTAGAAGACCCAGAAACTTGTGTACCACTAGCTGGTGAACCAACAACTGGTGAAATATGTGATCTGATAGCTCTGTATGGTGAACCTGTGACCTGAGAACCAAAACCTATCCTCGAAGAACTTGTTGGTTGAACCACTAAACCTGAATATCATGTGACTATACTCTGTGGTCTAGTAACCCCAGAAACCTGTGAACCTGTCACATGTACTGAAGATACCTATAAATATTCCTGAGGTGTGGAAACCTGTTGCTCTCCTTGCACTGACTCTTTGGATTTCCTGAAGGCTCGCTCCTACTCAAATCTCACTTCCCTCGTCACTACAACCTTCCTCAGGGAAGGAAGATAAATGTGGAAGGCCTTCGAAGTCTCATCATACCCCACAAAGATGCCTCTCTCTGTTGTGAGCTCAAGATTTGTCCTCTTCTCATAAGGGACATGTGAAAAAGTCAAAAAAACAAATATGCGAAATAACTCACCTGAGGCTTATTTCCTGTGAACATTTCCTTGCGAGTCTTGTTCCCCAAAGAATGATGAGGACTCATGTTTTGAAGGTATACAGTCGTACTACATGCCTCTACCCAAAGAAATAAAGGAAGTGATTGATCATGTAACATAGCTCTCATTGCTCCAGTAATAGATTGGTTCTTCCTTTCTACCACTCCATTCTGCTCAGGAGTGTATGGTACTGTCAATTGTCTCTGAATGCCCTCATGTCTACAATACTCATCGAACTCCTTGGAGGTATACTCACCCTTGTTATCTGAACTGAGTGCCTAAATCCTCCTCCCTGTCTGGTTCTCCACAAGAGCTTTGATCTCTTGGAACCTTTGCAAGACCTCCTTAGATTTCTTGCTCCTCAAGAAGTAAATCCATGTCTTCCTGGAATGGTCATCGATGAATGTCACATAACACTCAAAACCTCTCAGAGAAACAAATGGCATAGGACCACACAAATCAGAATGTATCAAATCAGGTACTCCTGCTAACCTGCCCTCAATACTTGTAAAAACAGACTTGGTGTAGTTTCCCAAAGCACACCCCCTGCATACATCACTATGCTCAATGATGAACTCAGGAAACCCTGTAACCGTGTACCTCAACATCCTCAAAGATGGATGATGCAGATGATCCATCCTCCTTTACCATAGCTCACAAAGCTCATTGTCGTTGCTATGTGTCAAAGCATGTTGGCACTAAAACAAGAGCTTGTACACCTTCCCACTTATGACTCCAATGGTATAAGAGGCATATGGTCTTGCATTCTTGGGGAATACATGCGCATGTCCATCTAGGAAAGACATGTTAAAATAGCAGCAACAAAGAAGGTCTTCATGCATGCATGAGACTTTAATCAAGACACCAGTTGTATTTAATTTACTTTTCCTAAGTTTACTTTGGAAAATAAATTAAAATACTTTTATAAAGTGAAAATGAAATTAGGGTTTTCACTTTTCATAAAGTTATAAAAGAAAGGTCAATTGGTGATTAGGACACACACACTTGTATTCCAATAGAGATGGGATACAGACAAGGAAAGAAATTTAGACAGAGGATTTAGCTGGGAAGAAGGAGGAGTGAGCAAACAAGATCATCGAGCTGCCAAGCAGGACAGAGCACACACGGATCGACAGGAAGCAGCTGCAGAGGGAGGTCGTACAAGACTGTGTGGAATCTATACAGTTGTCGTACATACCATACGGATTCTGTGCAGTCATACAGTTGTACGGATCCGCACATGTGGGAGGTTGTACAGTTGGGCCAAACACTCACGCAGGACGGTGATGGGGTTTAGCCGGGATTTGCCCAATGATTCTGCTAGGGTGTTGCATTCGTCATGATTGGGTGAATTTGCAGTGATTGTAAATGTTCCATATTTTCTCATAATAAAATCTATATCTGACTGTTGCACCGGTTTTCCCATCTTGGGTTTTTCTGGGGGTTTCCATACCCAAAATAATAGTGTCAATATTGTGATGTGATGTGATTTATTTCTCAGTTTTATATTCCGCTTCATACTGTAAAAGATATTCATGTGAGCTTATCAATAGATATTTTGAATGCACTTTGTAGACCTAATTGAATATCAACAGAAAATTTACATGTATCAAAGCTTTGGTGAGCTAAAGCTGAGAGATTTGCAGCAGCAGTGATAGATCAGGGGAAGATCAATAAGAAGACACAAACCTAGATTGGAGATCTAGGGTTTGACAGGTAACACTTCACTATGGTCATGCAGTTGAGAGTTGAGGATAGACTTCAAGGGGCACAAAACTTTCCTACATAGAAAGAAATGATCACAAGGATCCTGGACGTCAATGATGCCGAAGAGCACATTGACTCCACAAAAGTTGCACCCACATATCGGGTAGATCTGATATCATGGAAGAAGATTCATTCCAGAGCCATGTTAATTATCATGGATGGAGTGAAGGACCATATAGTCCCTCACCTTTCTGGTAAGAATACCACATCAGAATTGTTGACGGCTTTGGAGAGTCTGTACCAAAGCAAGAACGAGAACCGGAAAGATGGTGCTGCAAGAGAGGATGTGCAACACCAAGATGGCCAAGGGAGAAGGAGTGGTGCCTTATCTCACGAGGCTCACACAAATCAGGGATGAGCTTGGAGTTGTTGGCTCTAAGACAGTGGATGAAGAGCTAGTTCGGATATCCATCATGGCTTCTCTAATCCGTGGGACACCTTTGTCAAAGGTGTTGTGGCTAGGGAGAAGCTCCCTGATTGGCAGAGACTATGGGATGACTTTATGCAGGAGGAGACCCGCATGGGCCAAGGATCAGGCTCATCTAGTTGTGCCCCATAGATTGTGGATGAGGAGGCTCTAGCCGTTAAAGGGAAGAGCAAGGGTAAGGCAAAGAGGAAGAAGAATGGTAAGAAGAATCGTGACGTGTCAAAGGTCGAATGTTTTATCTTCCACAAGCATGGACACTTTGCCTCCCAGTGCCTAGACATGAAGAAGAATAATAACACTTAGATGGTTGGATCTGCAGAGGTGGATGAGTTCAGCATGAGCTTCGATGAGGAGTTTTGCTTGATATCTTGCATGGCAAGCACCACATGGAGAAGTGTATGGTACATCGACACTGGAGCATCCAGTCACATGACTGGACAGAAAATATTCTTCAGATACTTGCAGGAGAGTGGAACAGGGATCCACGTTGAGCTTGGTGATGATGCACGGTATTAGGCATGGGGAGTTAGCACTGTTTCATTTGAGAGGGAGTCTAGAAAACCCTTCAGTGTTGTTGATGTGTTATATGTTCCAGGATTGACTAAGAACCTCATATCAGTATGCACTCTAGAGGACAAGGGATATCAGGTGAAGTTCTGAGACCATGGAGTATATATCAGGCCAAAGGGGTCTGATGGGAGCTTGGATCGTGTGATTGGCAGAAGGAGCATAAAAGTGTATAGAGTACACTTTGAGCCTGCAAAGGCTCTAGTCAGTAGCAACAACAACAGTGAGGGTGAGTTGTAGCATAGGATCATGGCACACTTACACCATGGAGCACTGAGGCACTTGAGACAGGTTGTCATTAGAGTTCCTTAGGTATAGGAGGAGAAGCATAACCACTGCAAGGATTGTGCTTTTGGGAAGAACATCAGGAAGCATTTCCCGTAGAGTGAGAACAAGTCGAAGGAGCCCTTGGACTTGGTGCATTAGAATGAATGCGGACCTATGAGTCTCCATTATTTCAGTGGCTACAATTACTGCGTAACCTTCATTGATGACTATTCCAGGAAGACTTGGATATACTTCCTGAAGGCCAAGTGAGAGGTCTTTGAGAGGTTCCGAGATTTCAAAACTATCGTGGAGAACCAAACAAGAAAGAAGATTTGGGTGTTGAGAATAGACAACAGGGGCGAGTACACCTCCAATGAGTTCATGGAGTATTGTTCAGCGGAGGGGATCAAGAAGCAACACAATGTGCCCCATACCCCCAGGAGAATGGAGTTGCAGAGTGGAAGAACAGGACTATGGTAGGAGCATCCAAGGCAATGCTATTTGATCACGGATTGCCACTATTCCTTTGGGCCAAGGCATACAGGACTGTAGTGTATGTTCAGAACATGTGTCCCCACACAGCTTTGGGGAGGAAGACACCCGAGGAGGTCTTCATGGGCACTAGGCCAGATGTGAGTCACATTTTCATATTCGGTAGTGTCTATTATTGTCATGTTCATGTTGACACTAGGAAGAAGTTTGACCCTTCTAGAGAGAAGGGGTTACTTTTTGGTTACAACGATATTTCGAAGGCATATAGAGTTTACATTTTTTCTCGCAAGAGTATCATTGTGATCAGGGATGTCCAGTTCGATGAGGACAAGGCCTTGCAGAGATATGTATACTTATCAGCAGAGCAGCAACCAACATAGGATTTGGGGGTCAAGTTGGAAGAGCCTGATGTACAGGTATAGGTACAGACATAGGGCACATGTTTTGGTAGTCATAGGGAGTCAAGTGGACAGGATTCCTCAGTCATTGACTTCGAGCATGAGCTACAACAAGAGACAGATATCCATCAATCGCATCAGGTTGACACTAGGCCAAGGCCTAAGTGGTTCAGGTCCACAATTCAAGATTCCAGGCAAGTGGATCCTCCACAGAGCTCCATGAGACAGAGCAAACCAGTAGAGAGACTCAGTTATATGGCACCAATGACAAAGTTCATTAACTCTAAACCTTCCATATTTGAGGAGGTTGCACAACATGATGTGTGGCAGGAGGTTATGGTTGAGGAGTATGACTCCATTATGAAAAACCAGGTATCGGAGGCTGTGCCAAGACTTGAAGGGAAAAAGGTGGTGGGACTCAAATGGATCTACAAGGTGAAGCATGTAGCAGAAGGAAACGTGGATAAGTACAAGGCGCACTTCGTGGAAAAGGGGTTTTCACAAAGGAGGGTATTGACTATGAGGAAACTTTCACCCCTGTTTCCAGGTATTCTTCCATTCAGGGAATTATCAAACTAGCAGCTAAGATGGGTTGGCGAGTCCATCAGATGGATGTAAAGACTGTCTTCCTCAATGGAGTGATCGAGGAGGTATATATTGAGCAACCAGAGGGGTTTGATGTGGAGAACAAGGAGATGCATGTATGCAGACTGCATAGATATATTTATGGACTCAAGCAGACACCTCGAGCATGGTACTCGATGATAGGTAGCTATCTACGGGAGATGGGATTTCAGTGGAGTGAGGCTGAACACAACCTGTATTTATTTACAGGTGAGGTGCCTCTCATATTGGTCCTGTATGTGGTTGATCTCTTTCTTATGGGAGATGAGAGGTTGATTGGAGACTGCAATTCTAACCTTGCAATGGAGTTTGAGATGAAAGACCTTGGGTTGATGCATTACTTTCTGGGCTTGGAGGTTTGGCAAAGAGATGGATGATTCTTCATTGAACAGGGGAAGTACACAGTAGAGATCTTGTAGAGATTCGGGATGGAGGACTGCAAGCCTATGGCCATACCTCTAGTTTCCAAATGGAGGAAAATTGATGTATCAGGTTCAAATAGATTAAATCCTACCTTCTATCGTTAGCTTATCGGATCGCTTATGTATCTGGTCAACACTCGACCAGACATCAGCTTTGCAGTCAACTCTTTGAGTCAGTTCATGGTGGACCCTCAGAGAGTGCATTGGATGGCTGCGAAGACATACTTCGCTACATCAAAGATACAGTGGAGTATGGATTGGTTTATGAGCGCATGGGGAGTGTAGAAGATAGGAAGAGTACTTCAGGTTGTTGTTTTAACATCGGATCAGGGGTTGTCTGAGGTCTCTTGGTTCAGCAAGAAGCAAAAGTCAGTTGCATTGATCTCGGCAGAGGCTAAGTACATGGCAGCCAGCATGGCTGCTTGTGAGGGTATGCGGCTGAGGAAGTTACTCTCAAGGTTGTTTGAGAGTGAGCTAGAGGCTACAGTAGTTCACTATGACAATTAGAGTGGCATCGGACTATCTGAGAATCTAGTGTTCCATGATCGGAGCAAAACACATAAACATCAGGTACCACTTCTTGAGAGATTGTGTTCAGAGAGGAACCATTTGGTTGGAGTACATACATACAAATGAGAAGGTGGAGAACATTTTCACCAAGGCACTTTGCAGACACAATTTTGTGAAGTTCAAGGATAAGATGGGGTTGTTATTGAATCCCTTCCTCGTTGAGAGGGAGTGTTAAAATAGCAGTAACAAGGAAGGTCTTCCTGCATGCAAGTATCCTTGCATGCAGAAGACTTAAATTAGGACACTAGTTGTATTTAATTTACTTTTCCTAAGTTTACTTTGGAAAATAAATTAAAATACTTTTTATAAGTGAAAGTGAAATTAGGGTTTTCACTTTTCATAAAGTTATAAAAGAAAGATCAATTGGTGATTATGACACACACACTTGTATTCTAACAGAGACAAGATACAGACAGGGAGAGAAAGTCAGACAGAGGATTTAGCTGGGAATACGGACGAGCGAGCAAACAGGATCACTGAGCTGCTAAATTCCGTACAGCAGTCCTAAAGACTGTACGAATTTCGTATAGTCGTACTGATCCGTACGTGTGGGAGGTCGTACACTCACGTAGGAGGGTGTTGGGGTTTAGCTGAGATTTCCCAAATGATTCTGCTAGGGTGTTGCATTCGCCATGTTTGGGTGAATTTGCAGTGATTGTAAGCATTCCATATTTTCTCATAATAAAATCTATATCTGATTGTTGCACCGATTTTTCCATCTTGGGTTTTTCCAGGGGTTTCCATACCCAATATAATAGTGTCGATATTGTGATGTGATGTTGTGATTGATTTCTCGGTTTTATATTACGTTGCATATTGTAAAAGATTCATGTGTGGTTATCAGTAGAGATTTTGAATGCATTGTTTAGGCCTAGTTGAATATTAAATGAAAAATTACAAGACACCCCAAGACCCCTATCCTCGAACATAGAAACTGATATCAAGTTCTTCTTTAGCCCAAGTACAAACAATACGTCCCTCAAAGTCATGGGACTCATGGACTCTCTCTGAAATATAATGGTCCCACGCCCAACAACTCTAACAACTGTGTCATCCCCCAACACTACCTCCACATCTATCCATGCTTGTTAAAGCTCGGAGAACATCTCTCGAGCACCTGTCATGTGGCTCGAAGCTCCACTGTCAATATACTAAGTGTTGGTGGTGGATGCACTGAAAGAATGGCCAGTGAACAAGGAATACTCCCTCTTCAATCTCAATGTCTGCACTGGTGATAATATATGCTCTCTCTCTCTATCAACATACCCAGCGCAGATAGAAAACTCTCTCTCAAACTAGTTGTAAACTCCTCAACCTCCACTGAAGTTTATGTATGTTGCTTCTTCTTCTTCTTCTATGGCCACTATCCAGCATAGTGTCCAAGCTTTTGACAAGCAAAGCACTTTACAGTGCTCAAGTCCTTCTTCTGTCCATCCTTCTGCTTAACCCCACCCTTCTTAGGGCCCTTCTTGAACTTCTTCTTTCCCTTGGCAGTCAAAGCCACATTCTCCTCATCCTCCCTGCTAGTAGAAGAGTTGCCTTGCACAAGACCTCTTCGGGTCTCCTCCTGAACAAAATCATCCCAAAGTCTGTCCCAAGAAGGCAAGTTCTCCTTGGCTACTATAGCCTCCACAAAAATGGCCCAAAGCTTTGCAACCCCATTCAAAGTTGTCCACACTAGCTTAAAACCATAAATAACCTCCCCCACTGGTGCAAGCTCATTTCTCACCTGAGAGATCTTAGTAAGGTAGGGAATCACTCCCTCAGCTTTGGCTATCTTGATACTCTTCAATTTCTCTCTCAACACCATTTTCCTATTATCATTTGAACTTTGAAACATGTTGGTCAAAGCATCCCACATCTGATATGAACGGGTTTTACTAAAGATGTGTGGGATCACATGATCTTTAACTGCATCTAGAATAATCCTTCTAGCATTTATGTCCTCGTTGAAAGCAGAAAGTGCGTGTGCATCGATGGAAGCAGGAACAACAATAGGGTCCATTGTTGTATTGTTAACCACTTCATACCATAATTTGTTTTCCTTCAATATAAGCATTAGTCTAGCTTTCCATGGGACAAAATTCTCATCGCCATCAAGCCTATCCTCCAACCTAAGTCTTGTTGTCAATTTAATGCAAAAATTCAAGTCTCAACAAGGTGTTGTCCACTAACAAAAGAATTCACAAACAATCTGAATTTTGTTTCTGTGTAAAATTATGTTCTTCTTTAACAAAGCTCTGATACCATGTAAATTGTGCTCATTCCCTCAACACGGTTTCACCTGCCATTTTCATCATTGTTTAATGCCCAGCCCAGTTTATTATCAGCTACCAATTAAGTCATTTCTCATAAGCAATTTATGACTGAAACACAAGAAGAATTTTTGCAACTTTAAATGAGCAGTAATAAAACACATTCACACATGAAAAATCAGACAGAGATTTTTGGTCAAATGACCGAGGCAAAACCCCAACCTCCGGGGAAAACCTATTCTAGAGAGAGAATTGTATTTTCTACAATAAAATTAAAGTACAACAAAAAACAGAGATAAACATCTCAACCACAGTTGTCGCAAATTGACTGAATTCAAAAATTTTACAGTCAAAATTTATGCCAACTTGTTGCCTCAAAAATTGTGCTAAATTGACTATACAAACTCCCTCGATTTATGTGCCCACTGCTATATTGTATGGACTATACAGACTGCCTTAATTTCCGTGGCCATTGTACAAAACCATACGAAGTGTACACCCTGCCTTGAATTTTGTGGCCAAAACACTACCTCGAAATTCGTGCTCAAATTTTGCCACGAGATGTGTTGTATGAAAAAAGGTTCAATGTTGTTGTACGGTCTTGAGAATCGTGCCCTTTGCTCTTCTCTCTCTACCTGCAATTTTTTTTCCATATGTGCTCTCCAACTCATGGAAAAAATTCAGAATGAGACTAATGCCTTCTCTTGCCTTGTTGGTGTCCAAGTGGAGAAGTTGAATGGTCATCTAATCCAAGGGCCCAAAATGAATTAGATGGATGGATGAGATTAAATGCACTTTTAATTCTTTCCAAAATTAATTTCACTCACCTCACTTAAATTTATCAAAAAGTCACTTTATTCTCTAAAGTGAAAATTAAAACTCATCTCAAGTTATTAATTACAATGGTCACTTTAAATTTCCTATTTTTATGACTAAGGCAAAAGTCACTAGGGGAACACTTTCCTAAGTACAAAAATCAACATTAGTGACTTACAAGGAAAATTCCATCATGTGGCAATGTTCCTTCAAGGTCACCAATGATTTTGGATAACCTTATCTCCAAACTTCTTTGAATTTCCTTTCGATGACTTTTAATGAACTCAATTGAATACATCATATTGAAATTAGGAGGAAAAGTGATTTCATTATTCATAGTACAAGACTTATGTGCAATGTCAAATTGTATTGCTATAAATTTTTGAAATGTTGCTGCTAGATAATAGTTTCAATAAGAAACCATTCTTGTATTGCAATTTGCTCCCTTGATCTACTACCAATGTTTCTATGCACATGATTTTTCTGATGTTGTCATGTCACATGGCATTACAGTATCAACAGATGATCAACAAAGTATTTGCAACCATGAATGAAAAAATGAAGTTCGTAAGCAAACTAAAAATCCACACTCAAGTGGATTAGAAAAAAAAGAAAACGAAAGCACCATGTTTGGAAGTTTTCTCCATATGTTTTGTTTTAGCGAAACACAGGTATGCACTTCCACTATGAAGTATGTTAGACCACTTCCACTAGAGTTATGTGCATTTTGTGCATTTTGCTATCTCCTAAATAAATAAGTTTGAACCTCATTCCTAAGGACAAGTTTTCATCTCTCCCCCAAGTTTGCCAAAAAAGAGGAAAATAATGAAGTCTTTGGAGAATATTAGAGAAACAATCAAAACTAGTAAGCTTCAATAATGTGAACAAAAATAAAATGTTACAGCCTGTAAATAAAGGTCACAACTGATCATATATTTAAGGCCTTATAAAACAATGATAAGTGAACAAAATTACTCCATTGATTTTCCTATCTGAAGTTTTATAAAACAAAGATAAATGAGCATAAATACTCCATTGCTTTTTATTCACTTCGAATGTGTCACTTATAAGCTACTAACTCAGATAGTTTGACATCTACAAACTATGATAAATAAAATGGCATAGGATATGATGGAAGAGAAAAATGCCATAACTTTTTAACATGTGATAATCTTATAAAAGGGAAGAAACTGCTAGCTACCAACAGGTTCCAAGCAAGAGAGATATATAGTTCTTGTGATTGAAGCTGATAAAACACCTTATTGCTTGCCAATTGCTAGTCCAATGCCAGAATTGAGGTAAAAAGGGCCAATACACAAAATTTTCATGACACTCGAATATTTTGAGCTACAAAAGACAACCTATTGAAAGAATCCACCTACAATCCTTCTTCCTACCAAGGGTGTAAAAGCAACTACTTAAATCCCTGTTGCAACTGTTATGAGCAAGGTTGAAACATTTGCAAGTTTCTCATGCTCCTTGTTTAATATCTGTAAGTAAACCAAACCACACATTAGAGCTTTAGGCAATTATATTACTTACCACTGAAGAATAAATATATTGTTTTCAATATTTACCTTGTTGTTTATGAGATTATGCATGGCAGTGACACTCTGAATAAGGGAGGAGATATGACCATCATCGTGTCATTTGTTTTCTACATTGGTTTAGTAGATGTTCAACTTTTAGAAAGCAAGTTACTTCGATTAGTTTCAAGCAGTTAGTCTGTACCTCCTTTAATTGTTACAACTTAGGATGGTAAGAAAAGAAATACCTACAAAAGCCTTCACTAACTCATTAACATTCAAGTTGGGAAACAGATTGAATACGTCCTGCAAAAAGGGAGATGAGAATCACAATACCCAAGAAAGATTAAACATCTCAACTTACAATAACTTTCAACTTCAGGTTCTTCTTCCATCAAATTCTAGTGTGAAAATGAAATTTTAAAATTGTTTTATCCTATAATAATTACATATGGTTAAAGCACAATTTCTATTTACCCAATGGAGTATATAGGTGTCAAGTGAGGTTATATTTCACAACAATGATGAAAAAACAAAAATAAATGGAGCAGACATGTACCAACTCAGATTACAATAACTCGAGGCATGAGAATGATAACTCTTAGAAGACTTCAAACCATAGAGAAAACATTGCAAACTTATCCATGTTTCACAACCATTTCGATAAATTAAAAATAAATTTGAATCCACAGATCACCCCGAGGCTAAAAAAATTTAATTTTCTGCATTGAAGAGAATAGAATTGACCCGTGAAGCATTAACAATTTAACTCAAGAAAAGTATAGGAAAAGAATGCATCAAAATATGACAATAAACTCAAAATAATATTGATAATTCGACTGCTAAGATACCCAACAGAGATTATGCAAGTCATTTAGCTTTCAAAGAAGCAAACTATCATTTGAGCTCCCAAATAATATTTTGAAGAGTTGTCTGCATAGCCCTATCTTCCACGAACATTTTATTGGGGTTTCTGCAATTTCAGTCATCCTAATAGCTGCAATACTGCATCTTTCACTCAGTGCACCTAATGCTTCTATGAAAGTTTTAGACAATTAAATACACTAACACTTAGATAAATACTCATACTGAAGATCGTGCACTTAAAAATTCTTTTAAACTTAAGGTTGTACAATAAAAAAGCTTTCAAATCTCGCTGATTTGCTGTGACATTTAATATTTGATGAACCTTAAATGCAAGATGAGATTATTTGCAAGAACTTTAGAAGATTTTGGAAATTATAAAAAGGAGATAGTTAAAATTTAACGAGAGGGTTCATCACCTAAATCTGAAAATATTAAATAACCAACATTCTAAATATTGAGTTAATAATGCTGTTAATAATGCTATTAATCTCTATAAAGATTACAGGGTAAAGATTTACAGTGTTGAACAAGACTCAAGTGAGTATAACCTGCTAATTAAACAAGGACCCTTACTGGCAGTGTTGAATAAAAACAATAGTAGCTTAAACGATCAGTGCTATCAGAACCATACTGGTTTTGCCGAAACTAGCTGGTTGAAACAGTTTAAAGGTCTAACCAGTCCAAATCATGGTCCTAAAACAGAAATGGCCAGTTTAGTACAAAACTAGCCTTAAATGCCTAAACCAACTGGTTCGGTATTGATCCATACAACACACATGGGACAACAATTTTGAGGATGAAAACTAAAAATAAAAATAAAATAAGGTGAACCAAAAATACTAAAACTAACCGTAGACCCTAGTAATTACTGGTACTATTAAATTCTAGAGTTCAAAAGATTGGAAATAATATGGATTAAATGATAATCCATAAATTATATACATTGCATTGCCCTAGATATCATTATAAGAAATGACCCTCAAAAGAGGAATACCCAAAAAATAATTATAAGCCCATCAACTTCCATGAACAAGTTGGTAATAAGTATCAAGTTGTATCACTGGGAATGTATGTATTCCAATGCAACTCCATCACCATACTTGTATTTGACAAGAAACATAACTGCACATAAAATTGGATCTACGATTGAGCTAAAATATGACAATTATTTGCGAACAAAACGTTCAAGAGCTTTGGGAAGATTTAAATCGCTGATCTTCTGTTTTTTAAGAGACTGCTCATTCTTTAGTTGTTGCTCAATAAAAGGCCGTTTTGCTCTGATCACATTATCCAGCTTTTTCTTATGTCTTTTGCTTGGTTTGCTTCTGCCCTTTGTTTTATTTTTCAAAACAACATTTTTACCAGAAGCAATAGCTGTCTGCATGTCAGCTTCCCGGGCCTGCTGAGTCTTAGCATGTTGGTTTTCTCTCTGAGAGCGTTGCACAGCACCAATATTTTCTGGGTCTAGCATAATCATTTCTGGTTGCAACTTATCAAGGAGTGAATGAATCTCTTTCTCACGACGCTGCTTGCCTGTTTCAAATGGATTTGCAACAAATGTGTCAAAGTTAGGCTCCCCTGATCCTGGTACAAGAATGGAAGATATCCCTGTAGAATGTCCAATGGCAAGTACATCCTCATACGGACAGAATGCAAGGCCTTGCACCTGAGATCCATTTACCAGACGGTGTTTCAAATATGGCTTTTGCTGCTTGGTTGTTAGAGCATCTCTCCAAATTTCTATTAGTGACTCACATCCAACAGCCAGTAAACCTCGTTGACTGACATCCAGGCTTTTTGCACGACAAGAATAGCCATGCAATGGTGCATATTTTCTCAAATCCCATATTTTGATTTTTCCATCATTTCCTGCTGTAATCATTTGGCGCCCTTGAGAATCAAAAGCCAAAGCAGTCACAGGACCATGATGACATAGCATACTGATAAGAGGAGTGTTCATATTAGGACTCCACATTGTAACAGTGCCATTGTTGTGTCCTAAACCTATAACTGCATTATAAGGATTCATACGCATTGTATCACAGCGACCTAGCTGTGTTCGGTGTTGGGAAATCAAATCGCCAGTACTTGTGTCCTGATATTGCAATATACCAGACTTGTTTGTAGATGCCAGAAGAAAGTGCTTTGGAATAAATTCAAGTCTTAACGGCTGAGTGTGATCCTGGAAAAATTGAAATCATGTTTAACATTTTGATGTCGGAATCTTTGTCTCTAAGTAGAGATCAGATCAAAAATAAATAATAAATCCTAACTACCAAAATGCCATGATTGTTACCAGCGCAGTATATGCCTACCTTGAGACAGTGGATTTCTGTACCAGAGTTGTCATAAATATAGACATATCTGCCAAATCCAAGCATTTTTCAGAAGCATAAGATAGGACATAGCAAACGGAGAAAGACAAAATGAATTTCATGCTGGAAACCAAATTTACATATGCCAAAAGGTGCACATCAGTTACACATAACTTGCATGAGTCACTTTGCTCCTACAATGGTACCAATTGTGCAGATATCAGCAGCAAGAGTAAATACTAAATTCCAATCCGAATGCAAGTCACATATAAGAAGATACCCACACAAAGGATAAAGAAAGGAGCTATAAAAACAATTAACATAAGTCCAAACATATAAAAAGTCTCTGGTCACATTAATCTAGCTCACACAATATTATACATAGCTTTTAAGTCGATACTAGCATGATAGATGGACTTAACTGTTTTCTGGATTGGCCATCATGTCAGAAGGACATGCACAAGATGTAGTAGCAGCACAGTAAGTGTTAGCTATTAAGCTCTGGAGGCACTCCGAATGTTTTTGTCTTGTATGCGGAAGGGACCATGCACTAGCTAGGCTACTTGACTTTGTAATGGTGTTTCACAAAGTTTTAAAGTGACTCTTATGTAATGGGACTTTTTATAAAGTATTCCCTTGTTTTAACTTTATAAAGTGACTTTATGAGATAAAGTGCACTTATTTCATAAAGTAAATGGTGACTTTATTAAAATTAAATGTACCCGATTTTGGAGGAAAATTTATCAACCATTGATCATGTAAAGGCAAGATTAAATCTTGGCCTTTGGATTTAAGGATTGGGGAAGGTGAAAAGCCACTTTCAAGTTATAAGAGAGAGCCTAGGGTAGTGTGCAAGACAAGCAAATCATTTTCCAAGAGTGAGCATTTGGCAAGATTAACTTTCAGAGAGAGAGAGAGCTGTTTTCTCAAGTGGGCACAAATCCCAAGGTGATTTCTTTCTCAAGTGGGCACAAATCCTGAAGAGCTGGGCACGCATCCCAAGAATTTTTTCCAGCTGGGACGTACTGTATAGACTGCTGTACCATACTGCTGGACAGTACTGTACCTTTCTTTCTGCACACAAATTGAGGAGGACGTATAGGCTGTACAGATTTGCTGGGTACGCAAATCAAGGAAGGTTGTTGTGGTGGAGGTCGTACACACCGTACTGCTGTTTGGGAACGGAAATCGAGGTGTTGGTACAGTCATTAATTACTGAATTAAATGATGCTGTAAATTGACATTTTTGCCTGAAAAATGCTGAAATAAAATTCTCTTTGGATTGGTTTTCCCCAGAGGAGGTTTTTCCAGGGTCATATTGACCAAAATTTCTATTGTTTAATGGGTTTATCAGTTTGCTGTTTTATGTTATTTTTCCCCTGCAATAGACTTAGTTTTTCAGTGTTTCAGCTTCATGGTTGTTGAGTTTTATGCATGTGAAGTATTTTTACTTAATGACAGTTTAAAGTCTGAAATCTGTGTTAAGCTAAGTGTTTGACAAAAGTCTGGGTTTTTGACAAATTTCTACATAGTATCAGAGCTGAGGCTCTATGATAACAACCGATTGTGGGTGCAACAGTATTGTTGAGTTGTTGGGCAAGGGTTATTGCTGATTTTTTTAACAACTTGTCTACTGGAAAACCTTATATGCATGTGATTTGCAGATGGTGCAAAGAGTAAAACTCTTGTTGTTTTGGTGGATTGTTTTTTTTTACTCTCTGAGATGGCTACCAGTTTGAGGTTGGAGGATACACTGAATGGGGCTGAAAATTGTGTTCCTTGGAAGACTAGGATAGTGCTTATTTTGGAGGAGAATGAATTGTAGGATGAAGTGGTGCATAGCAAGCAGGCGAATACAATTCAAGTTCCTGCTTCCATCAATGCACTACCACTAGCGGCCTTTAACGAAAAGGACATCAAAGCCAGGCGGATCATCCTTGATGCAGTAAAGGACCATGTTATCCCACACCTCCCAAGTAAGGATCATGCATTTAGGATGTGGGATGCTTTGACTAGCTTATACGAGAGTTCAAATGAGAACCGGAAGATGGTTCTAAGGCAGAAACTAAGGGACACCAAAATGACCAAGACCGAGAATGCTTCTTCTTATCTGACTCGGATTTCTCAGGTTCGTGATGAGTTGGGTGTTGTTGGCGAGAAGGTGAATGATGCAGAGATGGTGAGAGTTGCCTTGAATGGTTTCTCTCAACCTTGGCATGACTTTGTGTGTGCAGTTGTGGCCAAAGAGAATTTGCCTTCATGGGCTAGACTTTGGGATGACTTCACTCAGAAGGAGCTAAGATATAGCTCCACTTCCACAGGTCAACATAATGCAGTTGATGAAGAGAATGTTGCTCTTTCTGCTAAAAGCAAGAAGAAGTCCAAGAAAGATTTGAACAAAGTTTGGTGTTTTGCTTGGAGGCAGTATGGCCACTTTGGTTCTCAGTGTCCTGACAAGAAGAAGAAGAAGAAGGAGGAGGATATGATTGTTGCATCAGCAAAAGTAGAGGACTTCGTGAAAAGATTCGAGAAGGAGTTCTCGTTGTTCTCTCTTATTTCTAGTGTCGCTAGCAATGGAGTTGTTCAGAATGGTAGTTGGTATATTGACAGTGGAGCCTCTCATCGTATGACCGGAATATGGCATATATTCTGTATTGTTTTTGAGACTGGTCCTGACCGATTTCTTCAGTCAGAAGGGGGACAGGCACATGCAATGCGAAGAGTTGAAAATGTCAAATTTCGGCTTAGTCATGGAGAATACATCGAGCAAGATGGGGTTCTCTTTGTTCCAGGGATGAGGGTTAACTTGCTCTCGGTCTCAGCCTTGGAGGATACAGGGTATTAGACATTGTTCTGGAGGGGACGTGTACATATTTCCAGATAGAGATGATTTGGGACATGTTTATATATACTCGAAGAAAGCAGGACCGACCGATTGATCCACAGTTGATTGGTGATTGGTTCGGTGAGCTGTACAAGTTCAGTGCACAACCCACGATTGATGAGTCGGACGAGAAGCAGGAGGCTCCTAAAGCTGCAGTGGCACCAAGGGTACAGACTCGAGTTCTGATGAAAGAGAGGGAATCTCTTCTGAGTACTGGCAGGAGGCTCAGCTAGTATGAGCAAACCAATGCTCAAGATTGCAGAATGGATTCTCCTAGGAGCTCAGGGTTCATGGTGGCTGCCAGGAGGTTATCTTCAAATTCAAGTTCAGTGCAGGTAGTAGCGTTAGTTCCAAGTTCAGAGGGAGCTTCTAATGTGAACAGTGTGATGGATTTGAGGACAAGACCTGATGATGATGGCAGTGAGTACCTTCCTCGCTAAGAGGAAGTGTTATCTATTTAGCTCTGGAAGCACTCTGCATGTTTTTGTCTTGTATGTGTAAGTGACCATGCACTAGCTAGGCTACTTGACTTTGTAATGGTGTTTTATAAAG
Organism: Pseudotsuga menziesii; assembly: GCA_001517045.1. Taxonomy (NCBI): domain Eukaryota; kingdom Viridiplantae; phylum Streptophyta; class Pinopsida; order Pinales; family Pinaceae; genus Pseudotsuga; species Pseudotsuga menziesii. Next base: position 144,236 of record LPNX011128977.1, on the reverse strand, counting down.
TTTTAAAGTGACTCATATGTAATGGGACTTTTTATGAATTATTCCCTTGTTCTAATTTTATAAAGTGACTTTATGAGATAAAGTGCACTTATTTCATAAAATAAATGGTAACTTTATTAAAATTAAATGTAACTGACTTTGCAGGGAAAGTTTCTCAACCATTGATCATGTAAAGGCAAGATTAAATCTTGGCCTTTGGATTTAGGAATTGGGGAAAGTGAAAAGTCACTTTTAAGTTATAAGAGAGAGCCTAGGGTAGTGTGCAAGAAAGGGAAAGCATTTTCCAAGAGTGAGCATTTGGCTAGGTTAATTTTCAAAGAGAGAGAGGGTTGTTTTCTCAAGTGGGCACAAATCCCAAAGAGAATTTTTTCTCAAGTGGGAACAAATACCAAGGAGCTGGGCACGCATCCCAAGAAGTTTTTTCAGTTGGGTCATACTATATGGATTTTTGTATCGTACTATTGGGTCATACTGTACCCTTCTTGTTGCATGCAAATCGAGAAGATCGTACAGGTTGTACAGATTTGTTGGGCACACAAATCGAGAAGGGTTGTTGTGATGGAGGCCGTATTGTTGTTTGGGCATAAAAATCGAGGTGCTGCACATTTTTCAAGGTACTGGTACAATCATTAATTGCTGAATTAAATGCTGTTGTAAATTGACATTTTTGCCTGAAAAATGCTGAAATAAAATTGTCTTGGACTGGTTTTCCCCAGAGGTGGTTTTTTCAGGGTCATATTGACCAAAATTTCTGTTGTTTAATGGGTTTATCAATCTGTTGTTTTATGTTATTTTTTCTTTGCAACAGACTTAGTTTTTCAGAGTTTCAACTTCATGGTTGTTGATTTTTATGCAAGTGAAGTATTTTTACTTAATGACAATTTAAAGTCTGAAATCTAGGTTAAGCCTAAGTCACATGGTTCGAATTCGAATTCGAGTTCGAGAACCATTTGATTCGGTTCGAATTCGAATTCGAGTTCAAGAACCATTTGATTCGGTTCGAATTCGAATTTTTGGATGAGGTTCGTTTGAGATTCGTCTTGAAATTCAAATATATATATATAATAAAATTGTTAATAAAATATGCTATTGAAATAAGTTTTAACTTATAAAATGAAATATATTATGCAGCATGCTTAAATAGTTTAAAAAATAAACAATAAAACTGAAATTCACGAGTTTTTTTTCGATTTCTTCTTTCTTCTTTTTTTTTTTATTAAATTCGCCTTTAAATTCGATAAAATTCGTTTACGAATTCGTTTTTAAAATTCGGCGAATTTAATTTGAATTTTTTTTTCCTTTGAAATTCGGCAAATTTCGAACCTCAAGGTTCGAATTCGCCGAATCCTGTGACTTAGAGTTAAGCTAAGTGTTTGACAAAAGTCTGATTTTTTGTCAAATTTCTACATGGTATCAAAGTTGAGGCTCTATGATAACAATTAATTGTGGGTGTTGCAGTATTGTTGAGTTGTTGGGCAAGGGTTATTGCGGATTTTTTTTAACAACTTGTGTATTGGAAAACCTTATCTAAATGTGATTTGCAAGTGGTGTGAAGAGTGAAACTCTTGTTGTTTTGGTGGATTGTTTTTTTTTTAGTCTTTGAGATGGCTACCAATTTGAGGTTGGAGGATAGATTGGATGGGACTGGAAATTTTGTTCCTTGGAAGCCTGAGATGTTGCTTATTTTGGAGGAGAATGAATTGTGGGATGAAATGGTGCATAGCACGCAGGCGAATCCAATTGAAGTTCCTGCTTCCACTGATGCACTAACACTAGCAGCCTTTAACAAAAAGGACATCAAGGCTAGGCGGATCATCCTTGATGCAGTAAAGGACCATGTTATCCCAAACCTCTCAGCTAAGGATCGTGCATTTAAGATGTGGGATGCTTTTACTAGCTTATATGAGAGTTCAAATGAGAACCGAAAGATGGTTATGAGGCAGAAACTAAGGGACACCAAAATGACCAAGACCAAGAATGCTTCTTTCTTATCTGACTCGGATTTCTCAGGTTCATGATGGGTTGGGTGTTGTTGACGAACATGTGGATGATGCAGAGATGGTGAGAGTTGCCTTGAATAGTTTCTCTCAACCTTGGCATGACTTTGTGCGTATAGTTGTGTCCAGAGAGAATTTGCCTTCATGGGCTAGACTTTGGGATGACTTCACTTAAGAGGAGCTCCACTTCCACAGTTCAACAAAATATAGTTGATGAAGAGAATATTGCTCATTCTGCTAAGAGCAAGAAGTCCAAGAAAGATTTGAGCAAAGTTTGGTATTTTGCTTGCAGTCAGTATGGCCACTTTGCTTCTTAGTGTCCTGAGAAGAAGAAGAAGAAGAAGGAGGAGGAGGAGGAGGACACGATTTTTGCAGCGTCAATAGAAGTAGAAGACTTCGTGAGAAAATTCGAGAAGGTGTTCTCGTTGTTATCCCTTATTTCTAGTGTCAGTAACAATGGAGTTGTTCAGAATGGTAGTTGGTATATTGACAGTGGAGCCTCTCGTCATATGACCGGAATATGGCATATATTCCGTATCATTTCTGAGACTGGCCCTGACCGGTTTGTTCAATTAGAAAGGGGACATGCACATGCAATACGAGGAGTTGGAAATGTCAGATTCCAGCTTAGTCATGGAGGATACATCGAGCAAGATGGGGTTCTCTTTGTTCCAGGGATGAGAGTTAACTTGCTCTCGATCTCAGCCTTGGAGGATGCAGGGTATTTGACATTGTTCTGGAGGGGACATGTATACATATTTCCAGATAGAGATGATTTGGGACATGTTTATATATACTCGGAGAGAGGGGGAGTGGTTGATCCACAATTGATTGGTGATCAATACGGTGAGCTGTACAAGTTCAATGCACAACCCACGATTGATGAGTCGGACGAGAAGCAGGAGGCTCTTGAGGCTGCAGTGACGCCAAGGGTACAGTCTCGAGTTCCGATGGAAGAGAGGGAGTCTCTTTTGAGAACTAGCAGGAGGCTCATCTAGTATGAGTTGACCAATGCTCAAGATTGGAGAATGGATTCTCCTAGTAGCTCAGAGTTCAAGGTGGCTGCCAGGAAGTTATCTTCAGATTCAAGTTCAGTGCAGGTAGTAGCGTTAGTTCCAGGTTCAAATGGAGCTTTCTACTGCGAACAATGTGATGGAATTGAGGACAAGTCCTGATGATGATGGCAGTGAGTACCTCCCTCACTAAGAGGGAGTGTTAGCTATTTAGCTTTGGAGGCACTCCGCATGTTTTTGTCTTGTATGTGGAAGTGACCATGCACTATCTAGGCTACTTGACTTTGTAATGGTGTTTTATAAAGTTTTAAAGTGACTCTTATGTAATGGGACTTTTTATAAATTATTCCCTTGCTTTAATTTTATAAAGTGACTTTATAAGATAAAGTGCACTTATTTCATAAAGTAAATGGTGACTTTATTAAAATTAAATGTAACCGATTTTGGAGGGAAAGTTTCTCAACCATTGATCATGTAAAGGCAAGATTAAATCTTGGCCTTTGAATTTAGGGATTGGCGAAGGTGAAAAGTCACTTTCAAGTTATAAGAGAGAGCCTAAGGTAGTGTGCAAGACAAGGAAAGCATTTTCCAAGAGTGAGCATTTGGCTAGGTTAATTTTCAGAGAGGGAGTTGTTTTCTCAAGTGGGCACAAATCCCAAGGAGAGTTTTTTCTCAAGTGGGCACAATTCCCGAAGACTTGGGCACACATCCCAAGAAGTTTTTTTTGTTGGGTCATACTGTATGGACTGTTATACCGTACTGCTGGTTTGTACTGTACCTTTCTTGTTGCACGCAAATCAAGGAGGTCGTACAAGGTGTACGGATTTGTTGGGAACACAAATCGAGGAGGGTTGTTGTGGTGGAGGCCGTAAAGGTCATACTGCTGTTTGGGCACAAAAATCGAGGTGTTGCACATTTTTCGAGGTGGTGGTACAGTCATTAATTGCAGAATTAAATGCTGCTGTAAATTGACATTTTGCCTAAAAAATCCTGAAATAAAATTCTCTTGGATTGGTTTTCACCGAAGGGGGTTTTCCCAGGGTCATATTGACCAAAATTTATGTTGTTTAATGAGTTTATCAGTCTGTTGTTTTAAGTTATTTTTTAATTTTTCCATTGCAACAGACTTAGTTTTTCAGTGTCTCATCTTCATAGTTGTTGAGTTTTATGCATGTGAAATATTTTTATTTAATGACAGTTGAAAGTCTGAAATCTTGGTTAAGCTAAGTGTTTGACAAAAGTCTGATTTTTTTTCAAATTTCTACAGTAAGTTTACTTTCATAATGATTGAACCATAGCAACACACAAACACAAAGCAACCAGCCCGATGTATATAAGAAATCAAACTTAGTTAATTCACAGCATCTATGGTGTTTTTATCCTAGTTGGAAGAAAATTGATAGAAGACAAAGATAAGAGGTGTACTTTTTCTGGGCCGTGGCAAAAAATAGCTCATTATGCAGGAATTTCACATCACGCACTGTTTCTCTGACCTGGAAAGTGTTAAATTTTTGGGTTAGCTCAGATTTGACAAAGATAAATAAACTTCAATGCATAACATAATTATAAAATCAGATTCAGAATAGTACTGCTCTAATAAATTTAAACTGTAATAAAGAAAACATAATTTTCATCTCTTTCAACTTAACCTTCCATTAGTCATTGCGTTAAAGTTGGTCCTTGAGATTCATCAAATGCCATGTACAGTAACAACATGATAAAGTAATGTACAAGATATATCAGCAGGAAAGAATCATAACCAATATTAGAATCATCCTTATACTCGATATTTTAGATTTGATCTTGTCACTGAAGGGACAAGTCAACTGGCTAAACAATTGTCGTACATTGAGAGAGAGCTTAAGAGGTTTAAACCAAAAGCATACTGACCCAAACTTCTAAGTCAACAAGTACAATTATACTTAGTAAAGTCATGCTGACAAAGGACACAGTCATGTTGAATAGGATGCAGTCACATTGTGCAAGGACACATAATCATACTTTTACAGCCATGCTTTCATAGTCACGCTTGTGGGAGACACATGGTCATGTTGGGAAACCCACAGTCCACACTGAAAGAGAAACTCACGATCACGCTAACCCACATACCCACAAGATCAAGGTGGACCAACATTTACCCTTTACCTATACGACCAACAAGACCAAGGACATTAAACTTTTCTCTCTCTCAAGGCACATTATTACATATATTTTATCATCACTGTATAAGGGGAAGATCCAAACCAGATGGTATGATCCTTTGATCCTCAATATTGCTCCTAAGGGTTAGGTGTTAGGGACATCATCAAGGGGTGGCCAGTCCCTTGAGAAACAACCTAGCAGTAATCGATTAGGAGAGAGGACATCACACCATTATCTTGATTAACTGACCAAGATCCTCCATTCTTTAAAGAATGGCTCTCATCCCTAGGCCGATTTTCAATCCCAGACTGAATCTTGTTGATCAACCACCTGGACCCTAATCAAGTCCTCCATTCTCCCGAAGAATGGTCCTCAGTACTTAGCTAAGCTTCAGTCCTAGACTAAAAGTTGATCAACCACCTGCAAGACCTGCTTGGTCCCAAACCAAGAGTCGTCCTAGTCCCAGACCAAGAATGGCTTTGCCTCTTCCTAAGGATCTACTTGGACATCGTGTCCCGGGTCCCAGACCAGAATACCCTAAAGGCACATAGGGGCCCTAGCCGCATGCTAGCCCTAAAGTCCCTATAAGGTACCCTAGGGCCCCCAACAGTCTCCTGGGGTTCTTGGTCTGGGACCAAGCAAATCAATGCCATGGCAAAGTCCCTAACATGTGGCTAAGGACCCTATATGTCTCTAGGGTATTCTAGCCTGGGACCAGACAATTTCTTGGTCGCGAGGACCAAGTAAATCCTATAGGTTGAGACAAAGGCTTCCTGGTCTAGGACCAGGCAAATTCTTGGTCTAGGACCAAACAGTACCTGCAGGTACATACTTGGTCAGTTAACCAAGTGGATCCTGGTCAGTTGACCAAGATGATGATGTGTGATGTCATCTTCTCCTAAATGGTTATTGCTAGGTTGTTTCTTAAGGGACTGGCCACCCCTTGATGATGTCACTAGCACTTGACCTTTTCAGAGTAGTCTGGAGGAGTAGAGGATCACATCATCCAGTTTGGACCTTCCTTATATGGTGATGATAAAACTTCTAGTTATTGTATAGAACACTTATGGACTATATACCTTGAGAGAGAAGATAAAAGTTTGGCACCTTGGTCTTATGGGTAAAAAGGTTGTTTCTCAACCTTGATGGTACACCTTGGTCTTTAGGGTGAAAGGGTTGTCTTCCCACTTTGTTATCACCACTCTTGTTGACCTATGATCTTGTGTTGAACCTTGTTGGTCCTTATGTTGGCGCATCCCTCTCCTAGTGTGGTACCTTGACCCTTTTGTCATGATGACTTACTTTTATTGTTATAACTACTTGACCTTGGTACCCTATCCTAAGTCAACATAATAATATTTTATGTTTATTTTGGTAACTCCCATAAAACGTAGGGCTAGAAGAATGACCCTTCTAGAAGACAGGTCAAGAATATAAATCCAAGTCCTAAACTTCATTTTGTGTGTGTCTTGACAAGAGAAAAATTGGAGATCTTATTCAATGGCTGCCTTAGGGCTTGTACTTGCACTTTGGCTTGACATCTAGGGTTTCGTTGTTGTTGATGGGTTGTCGTCACCTTTCTCTCAGCCTGCTAGGGATGTCGTGACCTTCCTCTCAGCTTGCTAAGTGCTACCGTGATTGTCTTCAGCCTGTATAGGGCTGCTATAACTGTGTTCGGCCTGTCTGAAAGTATCGAGTTGTGTTGGCGCTGGTTTCCAGCCTACTAGGGCAAGCCATGTTCTTTACTGAGTCTGTTTTGTTGAACTACGACCACCTTTGGGCCTGCTAGTATTGAGCCATCACCTTGTGGGTTGTCTTGGACCGAGTCATGACCTTGTGGGCTACCTGGACTGAGTCGTGACCTCTGCTAAGACAAAGCCATGACCTTAATAGGTTGTTTAGACAGATCCATGGCATCTGTGGGCTTTTTGCACAAATTCGTGACCTTTGTGGGTTGTTTGGACAGAGTCGTGACCTCTGTGGGTTGTTTGCACATAGTCGTGACCTTTGTGGACTGCTAGGATCTGAGCCGTGACCTACATTGACCTTCTTTGACTCGGTTGTGACCTTGTTGATCTTTCTTGGGGTGCAGTGAGGATCTTTTAGGTTGGGTCGTGACTATTTGGGCTGCCATGACTGGTTTGTGATTTGATCTAGGGTCTGATAGCTTTGCTAGTTTATATTATGGCTATTTTGGGGTTTGTTCGATGGGTGTGATCTTGTTGGTGCCTACTATGACATTTATTGAGCCATCTAGGGTTGGTGTGGTCCTTCTTTAGCATGTTATAGCAGGTCAAGCCTGTTTAGGGGGTGCCTTTGTGTGTTGCCATAGCTTGAGGGTGCTAGTGTATGGATTGAGGCTACCTCTGCTAATTTGAAAGGCCCTGCAATTTGGTTGATGTATGACTGTCCTAAAGACTGTCATTTATTGCAACAAGGGTTTGAAAGTTCATCCTCATTTCTGGATTGTTTTGGTTAACACCTTGAGGTATGTATTTGTCTAACTCTACCCTACAACTACCTATCTACCTATCTCTCAGCAATGTCCATTGTTTCGTTAGTAACTTGTCTCCTAAGAGACAAAATCTGATCATAATATATATCTGAGAGAAAGTCCTAAACCAGCATCGTTTTATCCTTTATTGATGCTAGTTTAACCTGTTCATTAATTTATTACTACTGTTGTTATTTCTTGTCCTTGTATACTTCAACTTTAACACAAGCACCTTTGGGAGTGTTAAAGTTGAAAGAAATGAAAATTATGTTTTAACTTTATCTTGCATTGTCACAGCTGCACTTTTTTTTGTTTCTGGTATTGATTTAGAAATTTATGCATTAAATTACAAATTTTTTATTTTTTCTGCTCCAAACCCTAACCTAACCCAAATTTCAACATGGTATCGGGGCTTAGGGCTTATATCTAACTCTGATTTTGCAGCCTATCAAAGTCTACATAGATCCTAAGGTAAGGTTTTTGTACTAACCAACTTGATCTCAAAATTCTATTAGCAAAAGGTCATCAAGTTGGCAAGAAGGGTTTGAACATTTGGCCACAAGAGGAGTCAGAGTTGGATGGCCACATTCAAGCATTAGTTGGCTAGAAATTAAAGATGTGCCAGTGGAGTTGTTAGTCCCTATGACATCAGAAAAAAGATGATCGAACTAGTAGGTTTGCTTCCTTAACGAGGTATGTAAAGTATGATTAGCATTCCTATAAACTTTATCTCAGGTATGTATTTCTGAGTTAAAAGCCAAACTAACTCTTTATGTGTTTAGATCATGAGTTGATCTTTAGAAATCATGGGCCTTCATGATCTTAACACTTTCTAGTTTGATCATTTTGTTATGAAGAGGATTTTGTGATGCATTGATCAATGTAATCTGAGTCCACAAGTGCAAAGAAGTTTACAGGTATGATTTTATCATGACCTCATAATTTCTCATATCTAGGGTTATGATATAACCTAGATTGTGCTATTGTATGATACTGAATGAGGATGATATGAGGAAGATGTCATTGCACACTTTAGAAGTACATGTTCAATATGATGTCAAGATAAAAGTGCACATTGTGATTTCTACATAAGGGTAGATATAAAGAGGGAGGATTTTATATCCCAACTTGTTTTGATTCTTTGTATTGTCATGGCATGTTGCATATTGATATGCTCTTGATGGCATCTAGATAGTTGCTTAGTGTATGGATGAATGATAAAGCTATGTCATTATGTGAAATTGGGATTGGTTATTGCTGACTATCAAACTGAATTTAACTTGTAGGAAAGATCTACAAGAGGAGGATGTTGTGACTTGCTCTGATGACAAGTGATCATGTCTATGCTCAAAGTTAAATGCACAATTCCAAAGGGACTTAAGTGCTCAAATACAGAAGGAGTGAGAGACTCCACAGAATGCAAGATCAGTTATGCTAGATCTTCATCCTCCCAGGTGTCAGCATAGAGTCAGCAAAAGAGAAACTGCCAAGCATTTGTTAATGACAACTTGTTCCTTATTAGAGTGGAACAACTGGTAAGTTTAGAGATCAAGAGGGAGTCAACTATCATCCTCAATCCCTAGCAAAATGGGATTGCAAAGTAAAAATGTGATCTCCCTTGAGAAATTTACTTAGAGGGCCTCCCAGTGATATAGACATGGAAGTAAACCCAGTCCATGAGTCATCTCTCTCAAATGAGTAGAGGGGGGAGGCCAGGGAGTCTTCAGTTGATCTCTTTGAGAAGCCTATTGAGAGGTTTCATGATTGCTCTTGTTTGCCATCTCAGATGAGCCATGTCATTGTTTCAGAATCCTCCATTTATGAGGAGGCAACCAAACATAAGGTTTGCAAGATGTAAAGATGTTAAATGACGTGTGAAAAGTGGTTCTCAACTATCACAGGAAGTCAGTTACAACTTCCAAGTGGATCTATAAAGATCAAGGTTCATGCTGACAATTAGAGTTGTTGGAGCTCTAAGAAAATCATGCACTCTATGACAGATCGAAACACATTGAGAGGAAGTATTACTATGCCAGGGACATAGTGCAGTATGCTCTGTCAAGTAAACAGTTTACCGATATGTTGACTAAGCCTCTGTCAAAGTCTGAGTACTTTCGAGACAACCTTAGTGTTGTTAAGAATGTCTCTCTTGCTGAGAGGGAGTGTTAAAGAAAATGCAGCTACGACAAATTCTCAGGGAGGATGGCACCCTAGTCAGATAACTAGGGTTCCTAGTCAATTAACCAGGCAGAGTAAGTCCCTAGAAGGTACTCTAGAGCCCCCAGCAATCTCCTGGGGTTCTTGGTCTAGGACCAAGCACGATGATGCCATGGCAAAGTCCTTAGCATGTGGCTAGGGCCCCTATATGTCTCTAGGGTATTCTGGTCTAGGACCAAACAGTTTCTTGGTCACAACAACCAAGCAGATCCTGCAGGTTGAGACAAGGACTTCCTAATCTGGGACCAGGTAGATTCTTGGTCTGGGACCAAGCAGTTCCTGCAGGTCTCTAGGGTATTCTAGTCTAGGACCAAACAGTTTCTTGGTCACAACAACCAAGCACATCCTGCAGATTGAGACAAAGACTTCCTGGTCTGGGGCCAAGCAGATTCTTGGTCTAGGACCAAGCAGTTCCTGCAAGTACATACCTGGTCAATTAATCAGGTGGATCTTGGTCAGTTGACCAAGATGATATGTGTGATGTCCTCTTCTCCTAAATGGTTATTGCAAGGTTGTTTCTCAAGGGATTAGCCACCCCTTTATGATGTCACTAGCACTTGACCTTTTAGAAACAGTCTAGAGGACCAAAGGATCACATCATCCAGTTTGGACCTTCCTTATATGGTGATGATAAAACCTCTAGTTATTGTATGGAACACATATGGACTATATACCTTGAGAGAGAAGATAAACGTTTGGCACCTTGGTCTTGTGGGTAAAAGGATCGTTTGTCCACCTTTATGGTACACATTGGTCTTGTGGGTGAAAGGGTTGTATTCCCACTTTATTATGACCACTTGTTGACCTATGATCTTGTGTTGAACATTGTTGGTCCTTATGCTAGCGCCTCCCTCTTCTAGTGCGGTACCTTGACCCTTTTGTCATGATGACTTACGTTTATTGTTATAACCTCTTGACCTTGGTACCCTATCCTAAGTCAACATAATATTATTTTATGTTTATTTTGATACCTCCTAAAAGTAGGGCTAGAAGAATGACCCTACTAGAAGACATGTCAAGAATATAAATCCAAGTCCTAAACTTCATTTTGTGTGTGTCTTGACAAGAGAAAATTTGGAGATCCGATTCAATGATTGTCTTAGGGTTTGTTCTTTCTCTTTGGCTTGACGTCTAGGGCTTTGTTGTTGTTGATTAGCTGTCATCGCCTTTCTCTCAACCTGTTAGGGCTGCTGTGACCTTCCTCTCAGCCTCGTAAGTGTTGTCGTGATTGTCTTAAGCATGTACAGGGCTGCTAGAATTGTGTTCATTCTCTCTGAAATTGTCGAGCTGGGTTGGAGCTGGTTGCCATCCTGATAGGGCAAGCCATGTTCTTGACTGAGCCTGTTTTGTTGAACTGTGACCACCTTTGAGGCTGTTAGTATTGAGTGTCTTAGACCAAGTCGTGACATTGTGGGCTACCTGGACTGAGTCGTGACCTCTACTAGGACAGAACCATGACCTCAGTGGGTTGTTTGGACAAAACCATGACCTCTGTGGGATGTTTGGACATAGTCATGACCTTTGTGGGTTGTTTGGACGGAGACATGACCTTTGTGGTCTATTTGGACGGTATCGTGACCTTTGTGGGCTGCTAGCATCTAAGTTGTGACCTACGTTGACCTTCTTGGACTGGGTCGTGACCTTGTTGATCTTTCTTGGGGTGTCGTGAGGATGTTTTGAGTTGGGCTGTGACTATTTGGGATGCCATGACTGGTTTGTGATTTGGTCTAGGGTCTAATAGTTTTGCTAGCATATATTGTGGCTATTTTGGGGTTTGTTCAGTGGGTGTGATCTTGTCGGTGCCTACAACGACCTTTATTGAGCCATTTAGGGTTGTTGTGGTCCTTATTTAGCCTTCTATAGCAGGCCAAGCCTGTTTAGAGGGTGCCTTTGTGTGTTGCCATAGTTTGAGGGTGTTAGTGTATGGATTGAGGTTGCCTCTGCTCATTTGAAAGGTGTCGCAATTTGGTTGATGTATGATTCTCCTAAAGACTGTCATTTATTGCAGCAAGGGTTTAAAAGTTCATCCTCATTTCTGGATTGTTTTGGTTAACATCTTGAGGTCTATATTTGTCTAACTCTACCCTACAGCTACCTATCTATCTCTCTCTCAGGTATGTCCATTGTTTCGTTAGTGACTTGTCTCCTAAGAGACAAAATCTTATCATAATATATATTTGAGTATAAGGAAGGCGTAAACCAGCATTGTTTTCTCCTTCACTAATGTTAGTTTAACTTGTTCACTAATTTATTACTATTGTTGTTATTTATTGTCTTTGTATGCTTTAACTTTAACCCAAGGACTTTTGGGAGTGTTAAGTTGAAAGAAATGAAAATTATGTTTTAACTTTATCTTGCATTGTCACAATTGTTCTTTTAATTGTTTCCGGTATTGATTTAGAAATTTATGCATTAAAGTACAAAAAAAAAAAAATTCTGCTCCAAACCCTAACCTAACCCAAATTTCAACGAAGTTGCTTTTCACTCCAAGTCAATCAAAAAGGAGTGCCCTTGAAAGTCCAAATCGGTACAAAAAGTGGATAGAGGATCCTTATTTCATGAGCACTTTATTCAAGGAGAATGCCACATGGCAAAAGGGACAAGTCCAGGTCATAATTTCGTAAGTGCTATATTCAAGGAGAATGCCATATGGAAAAAGAGACCACTCCAGGTCGTATGACACATTCAAAGAGGTTAAAGAAGGGCAAGACTTCACCCAAGGAGGCACCCAAGGCTCATTTCAAGGTAAAGACATGGTCAAAGTCTATGTTACATGGTTCGGGTTCGAATTCGAATTCGGCAAACTTGAAATTCAGTTCAAATTCGAATTCGGCAAACTTGAAATTCGGTTCGAATTAAAAAATTTTGATGAGGTTCGAAATGAGGTTTGGCATTAAGTTTGTCAAAATACAAATTTCATATATTATATATATATATAAACTTTAAAATGAAATATAACATAAAGAATAAGAAATCAAGAAAATATCGCAGATTTTTATCATTATGCACACTTCACGAAAATGATATATAACATAAAAGAGTAAGAAAAAAAAACATAGCCCATAATTTCAAATTGACAGAACCAACACTTTAGTTTATTTCCAAATACATTTTGAAATAAATTTATCATTGGACTCCATACATTGCTTAAAATAACTAATGTACTATATATACATTTCTTCAACAAAAATAACTTATGTACTATATACAAATTTCTTCAACAAAATATTAAAGAGGGTGCTTGGTGTATTTAGTCTCAACGATGCTTAACATAAACTAAAAGTCTAAATCTACATATAGAAAGTATTAAATTGAGTTTTCTACTGTTGTTCAACTATTGCTCCAATGTTTTCCCTCTTTCCCGACCCTTCTCTTATACTTTTGTTGCAAATTTTTCCCTCTTTCTCATTCCTTCTCTTATCCTTTTGTGGCAAAGTTTTCCCTCTTTCCCGTCGCATACCGATAAGATTCTCCAACAACATCCCATAAAGGTTTGTAACCTAATCTTAAAAACGAATCCTTACAGAGTAGCCCAAGTCCAGACAGTGATAACGTCTTTGTAGAGTACAGACTCTAGTTAAGTAGTGAATGAGTCTGAGGCTCTGAACTTGTAGGAAGAATGGAGTTGGATGTGGGCAGTAGCATGGAGTTCACTATTGGACAACGAACCCAAGAGAAATGGACAGGAATGCGAGCAACATAATGGAGTTGCACAAGTGAACGTCGCTGGAATGGGCAGGGAATGTGGGTGACGGGAGATAGGGTAGCTGCACGATTTAGGGTTTAGTCAAAAAAACAAATTTAATCCATAAAATTCAAAAAAATTGCCTTAAATTCGCTTTCCAATTCGGTTCGATTAGGTTCAAATCGATTCGGCTTGGAGTTCACCATTGAAGTTTGCTGACTAAAACGAATTTGAAATATTTTTTTTGAAGTTCACCAAATTTCAAACTTGAAGGTTGAAATTCGGCAAACCCTGTGACATAGGTCAAAGGATTCATGCTCTATTTGTGGAGTACCTTAGTCAAAAGAAGAACAAATCGCACTTGTGTGTGGTTTTAAGAAAAAATTGTGGCTTGGTTTGAGGAGTGCTCCACCCCAAGTTGAGAATTGCTACTATTTTGTGACAAGGGACTACAGTAAGGCTCTTTCTTGGAGAATGCTAGAAAGAAGAGGTTGACAAGTCGCATATGAGACACTACAACAAGGTCAAAGAAGCATTTCAAGGGAGCACCCTTCATGTAAGAGTGACATGTGGCAGCAAGCATTGTTCAAACCCTATTTTGTGCACCTTTTCACCCTTTGGTGAGGAGCGCCCAGCTTTGAGGAGGTTTGCTTGGAGCAAAATGTGGATCTAGAAGAAATTTAATAATTTTTAATTCCAATAGGGTTTGATATGAAGAATTTAAAGAGAGAAGAGCTTCATTTGCAAAAAACATGGTTGGATTTATCAGAGATCCCCTCTAAGCTCAGTTGAAGGTAGTTATACATTGAACAACATGCTATGGAGTTAGTTATGGAGCGCCCTTGCCTTGAAAAGTTTGTTGGAAGCTACATATCTGATGCACATTTAATGAGGGTGTGTTATTTGAAGAACATTATTTTATTGAGATCAAATACCAATCTGTCTACCACTTGGAGTCTTGATCACACATGTGGGAGATCTCTCTTGAAGGGCGCACATGTGAGGAGATTTGTTTATCATCGTTGAAGGTTATTTCTTGGTCAAACCACTCATTTGAAGGGTGCACCTTACCTTCTTGGGCTATTTTTGGATCTTGTTGCTAACTGACTCTCTTATTTTATTATTGTTGAATTGTCTTGAGTTAGTTACATGAGAGAACTATTATATCATTTTCCTTGGAGCTGAGAAAGATTATTCTATTGCTTCTTCCAGAGATGTAATATTCCATTGTATTCCTCGGAGAACTAATGGGACTAGGAAAACAATTACTTGTTTAATGTACAACTAGAGCTCAAACCTATATAAGGGTTTGATCTCTCCATTTGAGAGGATGTTTGGGTTTGGGGACTTTTCCCCTTGAGCTTTTGTTGAAGATCTTGAAGGCAAATGAGAGTGAGAGCTTCTTTTACTTGAGGTATATTTGCTTTGGTTTCTATTGCTGAATGTTAAGGTTGAAATACTTGCATCAAATGTGTTGGAGTGTTGAAATAATGTATGTAACATGGCTGCTCATCAAGAATCTTGTTTCATTATTTAGAAGAGCAAATGTGTGGTTCACTCCCCTCTATGCTCTTCTACTTGAGGTATATTTGTTTTGGTTTCTATTGCTGAATGTTAAGGTTGAAATACTTGCATCAAATGTGTTGGAGTGTTGAAATAATGTATGTAACATGGCTGCTCATCAAGAATCTTGCTTCATAATTTACAAGAGCAAATGCGTGGTTCACTCCCCTCTATGCCTTTGTATTTGGTTGCTGCAATTTGTTTACATGTAGCATTCTCCTTGATTCAGGCTAGTTATATCTTTACATATCCATCAAAAAATACACTCTAACATGTTTGTGATCTCTCCTTGATTCAGGTATTCACAAGTTCTTTGCAGCATTAATGGAAAGCGAGAAATGACTAGTTATTTCTTCTTGATTCAGGCAATACTCAGTATTAAACCCATGGCTCTTTGCCCCTCAATAGTTGATCCCTGACTCAACTTGCCCAATGGACTTGACACTAGTCTTGATCCACCCATCACACCTTTTAAACCTATTCAACAACTCTTTCTTTTACCAAAGCCACTCTCCATATTCAACTTGAGCTAGCTTTAGCAATCCTCAGTTAGGGAAGCCTCCCTTGAACATCCCTCTATAGTTGCCTGTGAGCTAGCAATGCTCTTTTGGACTTTAACTATCAAGTGTTAGTTTGTGAAGTAACAAAGCCAAGTTTTTCACTCAACTTGACCTTCGTTCTAGCTAACACCAAATAAGGATGAAAGAGTCAAACATTCCTAAAATAGTTTTCGTATACATGTGTTAGAAATTGTACCAAGGTTGTTCACCTTGTAATGCCTAGGGTTGGATAAACCATTAATGAGGTCCCTGATCAATTTTTTAAAGTGAGAAGCACTTTGAATTGTTTTAAAGGCACTTTATAAAGTTGGTTCATGGTTTAATTTTTTAATTGACTTATGATAAATAAAGTTGGTGGATATTTAAATGTCTCATTAAATAATTCAAATAAAAGTGAATTAAAGTCATTTAATGAGAAAAGTTATGACTCATGAGCATTTAATGTGGGCCCTAGATCTCACCAGGTCAAGTTTTAATCTTGACCCTTGATCTAGAAAAGGTAGTTACCTTGAACAAAACTAGGGAAAAGGCATTCATTTCTCATTCATTATTCACCAAAGGATTTTTGGAGAAAAGAAGAAGAGAAGAGAAGTCGAGAAGACAAAGAGAAAGAGAGAAACCCTTGCATGAATTTCGATGATGAGTAGCACGTGCAATTCCCAAGACATTTTTCAGGACATTTATTGTTGCACGCATTCCAAGACAGACTGGAATTAATTGCTAGTCATACAGACAGAATTCTGGTTATGTTTTTCAAGGAAGGCACAGAAATAGAGACAGACCATACTGCTGTCAGGCACAGAAATCGAGACAAATTTCAGTGCATTAATTGCTGACTGTTGGGCACCATTTCCAAGAGAAGTTCTGGAACGTGTGGGACAGGCCATACTGCTGCATTGATTGCAGGCACATGTGAGGCCGTACTGCTGTCAGGAGGGCACAGAAATCAAGGTTGAAGTACAGCATTAATTGCTGGTTTTTATAGCAGAGTTTTTCACTGTGAAGCTGGCACATTTTTCGAGGAAGAAAAAGGGGTAAGTACTGCTGTTATAAATTTATAATTTTGTCCTGAAATCAAAATTTCTCTCATCACGTTTCCCTTCGGGGTTTTTCCTGAACCAAGTTTGGCTAAAGATTCTGAGTGTTAAAATTTTGTGTGGCTGTCTTCAATTTTCTGTCATAGAAAAGTGTGTAAAAATTTTCAAGTGTTTTAGTTACTGTTTTTGTGTCAGATCAATTACCAGATCTGCCACCCCAGTTGTAGGATCCACGGATCCAATACGTATCCGGATCGGATCCTCCTAGGATCCGTCATGGAAACGGATCCCCTGCAGAAGGAAACATATCCTCATCCCATGAAACAGATCCTGTGAAAAATCAAACAATTCCTGAAATTTTCAAACAGATCTTAAAACTTCCAGGGCTTCTATGACCCATTGATCCCCCAAAATAATTTGTTTTTTAATGATAAACTTAAAAAACCCTGAACACCTAATGGCTAAAAGCATAAACCCCATTCCTGCTCAAGGTCTGATCTATCCTTATATCAAGATCTGCTCTTGAACTGTAATATATCTATATCGAGGTCTGTTCTCGACGTTTTTATTTGATTTATCTCTATGGTTAAGGTATACTGTCAAGGGCCGATCTATCTTTATGTGCTATGTTGTTGCTCACTTCACCTACATTGTTATGTAGTCTTTCCATAGCCTTCAGGAAAACCACTTTATTCCCTGCAGATAGGGACATGTGGATGTGGCTCACAAAAACACTGTTGTGCCCTACTTCAAGTTCATGCTAAAATGGTTTTTAAAATTATCAATATCAATCATGGTTACAACTCATCAAATTATCAGTTATGGTACATGAACTCTCTTTTTTTACAATAATTTATAGTTCTACTCTTGTGTTTCCTGAATAGTTTTGTTTCTTCACTCTATTCTTTTATTTATTATTAAAAAGAATTGTATTTTTTTGTACTAGCTGTTTCCTCGCCGTATCCGGATCCTGGTTTTTAAAAAATCTGGCGAATCCGTATCCAGATCCGAATCCAAATCTGGATCTGAATCCAAATCCGGATCCGAATCTGTATCCTGGTAACTTAGAGAAAACCCTTATTTTGCAGTTAGATATAATATTGGGGTTGGGCATTAAACAATATACACAGTTGAAACTTGAAACTAGGTTGGGAATTAAAAATTTTACAACAAGGTCATTATGAGTTTTCAGTGATGCCCTTTGTCCTTTGCAACGCTCCACCCACATTCCATAGCCCTGTGAACAAGATCTTTGACCCTTCCTATGCAATTTTGTGCTAGTATTTTTTTATGATATCTTGATATACAACAAAACATAGGAATCCTGCATAGAGCATGTGCATTGAGCGTTGAAAATATTGAGGGATCATCGATTATTCCTAAAACGTTCCAAATGTACTTTTACGGCTTCAAAGGTTGAATACTCAGGTAACACTTTTAAGTCAAGACAAAGTATGAGTAGATCTTAAGAAAGTTGTCGATATGCAAGATTGTCCCCACCCCAAGACCTTGAAGAGATTGCATGTGTTCTTAGGCTACAGCATGAAGTTTGTGAAAAATTATGCAAAACGTTTTGCTCCCTTAACCTCCCTACTAAAAAATTGCCTTTGTATGGAGTGAAGCAGCTAAGCAGGCCTTCTCAACCTTAAAGGATGCCATGTGCACTACTCTAGTACTAGCAATGCCAAAAGTTTGTCTTGGAGTGGTATTGGTGCAAGAAGGTTGCCTCTTGGCATTCACCAATAAGTAGTTGTGTGACTGCAATTTGGGAAAACATATATGGGAAAGAAATGATGGCCATTGTTCATGCAGTTGGGACCTAGTGCATATATCTCATAGGGAGGCATTTCCAGATCAATCCCAACCATCATAAACTGAAGTATTTCCTAGAACAAAGATTATCGTCCCTAGAGCAACATAAGTGGGTTGCTAAAATGTGGGGTATGCTTATGAGATCATGTATAAGAATGGTAAAGACAATGGGGTGTTTGATGCTTTTTTTCTCAACAATTGAGGGGAATGAATCCCTCTTTGACTTATCCTTACTCATTCCAGGTTGGCTCGAGGAATCCTATCGAGAATGGTTGGCAAATGACTCTATAGTTCAACTCATTGAAAGGCTTTAGGAAGATCCCAACTCTCCTAAAAGGCATACATAGCAGCAAGATAAATTGAGGTATAAAGGATGCATTGTTCTAGTAAAAAATTCAACCTTAAAACAAAAGGACTTAGAGGAGTTGCATTCACAAGCTATAGCAAGTCATTATGGAGTTCATAAAACATGTGAAAGAGCTAAGTGCTTGTTCTTTTGAGAAGGCTTGAAAATAGATATCCAGAAATTTGTAGCAACATGTGACATTGGCCAAAGAAACAAGGTTGAGATGGTGAAGACACCATGAGCATTGCAACCACTATCAATGTCAACACATATATGGGTTGACATCTCTATGGATTTTGTAGTTGGACCCCCAAGAGCTGGTAACAAATTAGTGGTCATGGATCAAACTTTTAAGTTACATGGCATGCCCACTTCCATCGTCTAAGATCGGTACCCCTCATTCACCAGCAGATTTTGGCAAAGTTGTTTATAATTCAGGGTGCACAGCCGAACATGAGCATTGTATATCATCTCCAAACAAATAGTCAAACAATAGTCAACAAGTGCTTAAAAACATACTTTCGATGCTTCACTTCTAAAAAGTCGCACCAATGGGCACAATGGCTTCCTCTCGTAGAACGGTTGTACAATACCACTTATCATGAAGCTACCAAAATGACACCATATGAATCTATCTAAGGCCAAAAATCCCTTTTAGTGGTTTCCTATTTACCAAGCACCTCTAAGGTTCATGCATGGATAGCACACTTCACACCAGAAAAGCCATTCTCTACACACTTAAGGATAATTTGGTGATGGATCAAAATAGATGAAACAAGAAGTTGAACACCATCAGTCAAAGCGTTTTATGCATACATGGATCATATGAATTTTCACCTTCAAGCCTATAAACAAACATCACTCAAAGATAAAATCCACTAGAAACTAATACCAAGTTCTATGGGACCCATTTAAGATCATCCAACACAAAATGGCCTAAAAGCGAGCTCTTCCAACCCACCCAAAGATTCATCCACTCTTTCATGTGTCATCTTTGAAGAACGTAGTGGAATCAAATAGCAAGGTGCAAACCAAATAAATGTTGATCTAATGGAAACATTTGTATCCAGAAGATGCCAAATGGGAAACAACAACAATTCTACAATAATTACGTCACCTCTAGCCATGAGGACAACGTTTCTCTTGAAGGGAGAGGGCATGTTAGGCTATGTTATACCACATACAATATGGAGATTTTTTCACCTATTTTTGCTTCAACTATGAGGATGAGGTCTATAATTCTATACCCACAAAAGAAGATCAATGATAAGAATGCCAAGAGATGATGCCAGTTCATGCCATGCCTAAGGATTCATTATGATTATGCAATGCATTGATGTCGTACTTCACCATGTTTCATGTTACACTACAATGAATTGCTTTGATCAATATAGTAAGTAGTATTGATCATAGGCTAATATGGACGAGAGATTTTTGTTTTGTTTACACATCAACAACCAAAACAGCTCTTGGTATTTACAAGGATTAACCCTCTTCTTTGGCTCCATATTTGACCTTTCCATCTTACTCATATCATTCCACCTTGTGTTGTCATTCCTTTGGCTTAATCTTGACTTTTGATCTCCTCCTTCGTGTCACCTTCACCATGAATGCCTTTATGTCTTCCTATGTCTTGGGCCCACTTGTGTTGTAGGGAACCCTACGATGATTCAAGAAAATCTATCATTGACCATAGTTTTCCCTTAGATATGAAACAAGGAAGCCATTCCTCTCATGCCTCAAAAAGGGAAATTAAAGAAAAGCTCCCAATCCAAGACTACTTGTACCAGAAGCTGGTGAAATAAAATCTATAACAAATCCTAAAGAAATAAAGAGGGACCAAGACAATTCCAAAAGTCAAGCAATAAAAAGAAAGAATATCACTAGAATAACTTGTAAGGCTTGCTTGCAATCAAAGCAAGGTCACCTCATGCAAAGTACAAGAAGAAAAGGGAGCAGAAAAAGAAAAAGAAGAGAATAATAGGGGACTCTACTTACTAAGGCCAAAAGGTGGAATACCTCATAACACAATCCTTGTTAAGACACGTCTCTATTGTCCACATTAGTGGTGAAGATCACAGAGGATTCATGTCTTCACTTGACTAACCTTCAAACTATCAATCCACTCCATCTAAGGAAGAACTAATCCTTGAAAATATTTTTATGTTGATATAGTTTTGATGTGTTCCTAAAAAATTAACTACAATAATCCTTATGAAACGTATGCATCATGATCAATGAGTTATGTTATATGATGACTCATGTAAACAATCAATTGTGTAGTTTTTTGCTTCAATACTTCATCAATTGAAAGCATTAGAGATATCAAAATCCTCCTTCCAGAGATATTTAGAGGCTCAAAGCTTCATTGGTCGAGTTTGAACAAGTTTGACTTTTTCAACAATTTGACTTGGTCAACAAGCCAGTTTAACATAGTCAACCAAATCGGACAGCAGAACATGCACTTATGTCATCATCATTTAGCTATTGCATGGCTTTGGAAGCTAATTGGATCCTTCAATCCTTGGTTACATGCATATCTGCACCAAAAGGCAATTAATTAGACCTATCCTAAGGTTTAATTTTAAAAATGCCCAAGTCTAGACTTAATTACTTGGATCAGATTGCAAAGAACATTTTCAAAGCAAATATTTTCATGGATTTTTGTTCACAAAAACCACTTGGATGCATCACAAACATTTTCTCCATCAAATTTGCATTATTCTACCATTTTGGAATTAATAGGCACTTAACTAATCAACTTCCTAAAGTCCGATTTAAAAAATGCCTAAGTATGGTTGAGCAAAAATTAAGCTATTAAAGGGAAATTCAATTTGATGGTTTTCCATTGTGGGCCATCCTCAATGATTACATGGATGACTATTCAGCCTAGAGAGATGATTCCACACATGTTTTGGGCACCACTTAAGGAGGGAAAATTGGTGGAGGGCCAACTTGGTCAGAGATTGTGAATTACATGGTACAAACCTATGTCACAAGGTTCGGCGAACTTCAACCATCAAGTTCGAAGTTCGTCGAACCTCAAAAAAAAATTCCAGTTAGTTTAGGTTCGTCGAACCTCGTAACGAACATTTCACAATTTGAAGGTTTTTTTTTCCGGTTGTGTTTTCTTCTCCTCATGCTTCCGCTCAGAACGTGTGATGTCTACAATTTGTGAGTGCGTTGTGGCTTTGGATGGGCAGATGCGTAAAAGTTATCGGTTGTGTAGAGAGACGAAATGTTTCGTGGAATATTCAGATTCCAGAATTCAAATTCGTATGGCAACGGTGTCCCCAGGATATTATGGGTTTCATTGACCCGACCTATTGTTTCAAAGCACAAGATCTGGAATATGTTAAAGAGATACTAGTGATCCTGTGATACCGGAGAAGGTTTGGCACCCCTCGCTCGTTGCAGAACCGTTGACCCAGCATGATTCTGGACGGCGGAGTCCCAACTCTGGACAGCAGTGGAGTGTAACCACAATTCGGCGGAGTCCCAACTCTGGACAGCAACGGAGTGTAACCACGATTCGGCGGAGTCTGGACGAGTTTGAAGCCACTATATATGGTGNATATATATATTGCTATATATATTTATTGTTTTATATATATATAATATATATAACAATTTAAATTTTTTATTTTTTTTGGTTATATATATATATTGCTATATATATTTATTGTTTTATATATGATGATGATGGTGGTTAATATATTTTTATTTTTAATATAATTTTTTTTTAAATGTTTATAGTCGAACCTATACCGAACCTCATTGGAAAATTCGAACCCGAATCGAACCTAAAGGTGGCCGAACCCGAACCTTGTGACATTGGTACAAACTCTAAACACTTGCTCTCGGCCATCCACTTCAGCATTCCACCTCATTCAGGTAGCATTGTCACTATCTACTCAACATTTGGATCTACATCAGCCTTGGGATTGGCCCACACACTCCACTTCAGCCACATGACCCCCGCTTGAGGAGGGCCATTGATGTAAGTTAGCTATGTAATGATTAAATCTCAGCCATTCATTTGTAAATCTCATTCTTATGAGATCTCAAGCATTGATCTTTTCCCAATTAGAGATTCATCCCTCGTCTTATCCTATAAATGAGGAGGGCAGTTTCATTGTAAGGGGAGGCAATCTTGAGTAATAGAAAGACCTCTGATTTTCCAGAGGTTTCTCTTTTGTAAATGGTCTAGCATTGGATTTCGGCTCCTGCTATCCTCCAGTTATTTGTCTGTGAATTCTGATTTGTTTTGAGGTAAAATCTTTTATTTTCTTTCATGTATAGCTATGAAATTTGCAACTATTATAACACTTTAAAATTTTCTAGTAAGAAACTAAGCTCAAAAATCAATTGTTATTGCTTTCATTTTTGGGTTTTGTTTTCTTTCACTTATACATCAATCTTCTAACTTGTTTGTTCGTTCCTTGCTTACTATTTGACTGAGTTGCCAAGAAACTTGGGTACGTGTACGGGGACGAGTACAGATACGGGGACATCACTTTTTGAAAAAGGGTACTTGGGTGCGTCGAGGGTACTGAATATATATATGTCATAGTCACATCATACATGTATATAGATTTCTTCATAAATTATGAATCATGATTCATAATTATAAATTCGATGATTATTTGAATGAACATTTGATTATTTGAACAATGAACATTCAGATTGAAAATTTGAAACATAAAATTTGATAAATCATAGACTCGTCACTCAGTAGATATCAATTAGAAGACTGGAAGTTAAATAAAATTTGATAAATCATTGTACCAAGCAACTGTAACAAAGAATCAAACTCAAACATGAAAGTACACTTGAAATCTTATTTTAAACACCTATTTTTACTGCTATTACAGGCAATAAAATTTTGAAAATTCCCAAATATATTCCTGCGTTGATGCGAGTGTAATTCTGAAAACAAAATCATAAAAACATTCATTGTAAATCAATGTAAAATCAATCTACTAGATTTGGACAATATTCAGTGAAATTTGAACATTGTTGCAAAGTGTTTGACATAAGTTCTGAACCAGACTCCATACGTAGTTAGCAAAAAATTAGTTCAGATTTGGTGGGGGGTCATTACATTTTCCCCAATGAATTGCATTTTATTGAGTCGGTCATACCCGCGGAGTACCCAAACATGGGATACGAAGTACCCAAACACGGGGTACGGTGTACCATTTCGCCTATAAGTACCCCCTTTTTTATAATAGAGTCTTGGGTACGTGGACCCAGTATGGGGTACGGCAGGAGACGTACCCTACGCGTACCCAAGTACCCGGTACGGGTACGGGTACCCTACTCCCGGGTACGGGTACCCTGGCAACATAGCTATTTGACCATATGATCGATTTTCATTGCCAAGTTCCACCCCGCATGTAGGTTGGAGGAGTGCAAGGTTTCTAGAGGGAACCTTAGTCATACTGAGTTGTCGATTGCTCCAAGGTCATTGTCATTCATGGGATTCATCTTCAGGTCATCCAACTAGGAAGGGTGAATTGACTCCATGCTCAATCGTGTCAAACCTATTTTTCTTATTTTTTGTCTACAGTTTTTCCTAAATTTGTTGCCATAACTCTTTGCCACTAGTTTAACCTACATTCCTAGGCTAGGATCATTTATTTCTCTTAGGTACATATCTACATAAAACAACATTTTAATTCGAACCAAAAACCCTAGGAAAATCACCCACACTTTGAATCTAAGCATAGCATCTAGTCTAGTAGTGTTTTGGTTGATTAATGTGCATTTTTGCTTGTTGTATATTTCTTTTATAGTAAAACACTTTAAGTAATAGCAAGCTATTTTAGTATTGAGACCTTTTAAAACCCTGAACCAACAACATTTTCTGACAAACACTTACCAATCAGATCACATAATTTGATAAATCCGACCAGATTACGCATTAATTTAATGTTGCTAACCATTTAACTCAACACCATTTAGCGGCCCCACTGGTTTTGAACGAAACATCATGAATCAAGTTTGTCAAATTTACTCTCAATTGATAAAACATTGCCTTGGTATCATACGAAGATGTCTAGAGGATTCTCTACAAACTGAGACTAGCACTAATCATAAAAATAAGCCTGTTTATGCCAGTATCAATAATCTAGAAAATTCTAAAAAATGGAATGCATTGAGAAAGTGAATCCATGAACCATTAAAACAAGACCTGTATCTAAACTTTAGCAGACTGGCCATTCTAAGTCTAAGACGAGTTGTAAATTGAACATAGATATCTTGGAAAGCTTATCCAAAGTAATCATCCCAATTAACCTTGGTGAATTAAAAAAAGGTACCCTCAATGAACAAAAGAGTCGTGAAATATTTTGGGAATGATGTTAAAACGAATCCTCTCAAAAGTGTTGACCAGCTGAACATAGATAACGCGGGTTATCTTGCTAAATTAGTTGTCCCTGTTCCACTTGCAGAATTGATGAAATTAGCTTCAATAAAGAAGAGGGTTACAAAGTTCTTTGGGTTTGACTACAAGAAACTCGCATGCCCAAACCACAAGAAACAAAACTTGAAAAAAGACCCCCCAAGCATGCTCCAGTGTCTAGATGAACGAGAATGTGATGGTTGCCCAGCTTTATTTATAACTCTTCAAATAAATGGGTTGACCTTACACAATTGTATGCCTGATTCAAGTGCCTCAGCGAATATCATGCCCCTTTCAATAATGAACCAATTAAAGTTTAGCACCCCCCACCCCTATAATTACATATGTGGCTTTAACTCTAAAACTATGGGCTCATTAAAGAATGACAAGTAAACCTAGCAACCCATCTGAATATTGGTATGACTATGGATGTGGTTGTAAATGATGTGACTAGCGCATGGGGTATGATATTGTCACCAGAATGGGTAGCAAAACCTGGAGGAAGCATTCAAATGGATCTTTGTTATACCACCATTCCTACAGATAAAGGAACCTACATCACCTTATACAACGAGCCCAATATGAAATATCATGTGGAAGACCCTATAGAACCATTTAATGAAGTTGTGTGCATGGCTGTCGAAGTAGGAAATCCCATGGTGTTGGCCAATTATTGAACTAGGGGAAACCAAAATGAGGATGTTGACAATCAAATCTAGAAAATGCATTTTGATGGCCCTAGGTCTAGGCATAGTGTTGTAACTAGAATTGTTTTTACTTCCCCATCAAGGGAAGTGAGAATCTTTTCTTTTTTATTAGAATTTGATGGCACTACTAATGTCGATAAGTACAAAGCCTTATTGTTAGGCATTAATATTGCTCGTGATATGAACATCAAATGCTTAAGTGTTATAGGGGATTCTAATTTGATCGTCTGCTAAGTTAAGAATGAACTCTCCACGAAGAATGATAGGTTGAAGGTATATATGTCGAACATAATCGAAATGTTTGACACTTTTGAAATAAAAGGCAATCTCTAGAGACAACAACACTCTTGCCAATTCCTTAGTTGTTGCAGCTAGTATTCTTGAAACACCAGAGAACCAAAGACATTTTTGTTTTGTTTACAAATCAACAACCAAAACAGGTCCCGGTATTTACAAGGAATACCCTTTTTTCTTTGGCTCCATATTTGACCTTTCCATCTTACTCATATCATTCCACCTTGTGTTGCCATCCCTTTGGCTAAACACTAATAGAGTGACTTTTGATCTCCCCTTCTGTGTCCCCTTCACCATGAATGCCTCCATGTCTTCCCCATGTCTTGGGCCCACTTGTGTTGTACTGAATCCTGCGATGATTCAGGAGAATCCTAGGTAGATCCTTGAGGCTAGATGTTATTAAATGGGAGGTCTAACATTGAGCATTGTTTCCCCTTAAATATGAAACAAGGAGATCGTTCCCCTCATGCCTCAAAAGGGCAATTAAAGAAAAGCTCCCAATCCAATATTACTTGTATTAGAAGCCGATGAAAAATAAAATCAAAACTAGATCCTAAAGGAATCAAGAGGGACCTATTCAATATTGTAGCTCGGATAGGTACTTCTGCATAGGCCAAGTGTCAAGCATGCAAGCAACGTCTAGATCTATGTCACAGGGTTCGTTGAACCTGAACCTCCAAGTTCGGAATTCAGCGAACCTAAAAAAAAATTGAAAAATTCGTCCAGGTTTGTCTATCAAGTTCGTCGAACCTGATAAAACGAACCCGAAGCAAGGGCAAAAAGTCACGAACTGTGTTTCTACGTATTTTTTCTTCGCGTTGGTTTTTTGCCCGTATTTCTCTCCACGACCGACGAAGCCGACCATGCCGACCCTCATCCGCTCTTCCGCTCAGCTCGATTGCAACGTCTGCAGTGCACTGTTCGACGTCCGCGCTCATCGCTGCGACTGTATCGTGACAATGGCCCGTGGGTGGGTGACTTGTTGTGACTCATGAGAGAGCCGTGGTCCGTCCCTGCAAACTAGGACCGCGACAGCCTATAGCGGTGGCTAAGTCCCTACGACCACGACCGCGACCCCATTACAGTCTGTCACTGCGACCCCAACCGTAAAGCTCAATATTTGGTTTATTCATGTTAGTTATTTTCTCTTGATTATATTATATGTTATATAATATAATATATATTAAATATTATATATATATATATATATATATATAAAAAAAAATTAAATGTAAATAGACGAACCTATGCCGAACCCCATCCGAAAATTCGAACCCGAATCGAACCTGAAGCTCGCCGAACCCGAAAACGAACCCGAACCTTGTGACATTGGTCCAGATTACATCTCTAGGTACTTGCTTGAGAGAGCAAGTGACATTAATATCTCTTTCCGAAGTCTAACTTAGGAAAATCACATTAATTTACTTAATGTTGGCTAATGACTAAAAAGTCGTCTTAATATTTAAGTCACAATTGTTTATCTTAAATGAGACTTGATATCTAACCCCATCCATTGATCACTTTGGAGATCTAGGGTGAGGGTTTTGGTCATTGAGATGATATAAAAGGAATCCTAAGTAGAGGAGGAGACACATAATAGTCACACAGAATGAGTGAGACCTCATTGATTGGTTTGAGAAGGACTTTCATCCAAGTGTGCAAGTGCAGGCATAAGGTCGAAGGAAAGGAGCAAGGGATAGCAAATAAGGTAGTAGCCAAGTGTGATATCTTGTTGTTATTGAATTATTCCTCAGTGTGCTATTGTCCCAAGATGAGAGCCCGAGATTTTATTATTAATAAAATCATCATTTACTAGTTTTCCCCCTTCTGGGGTTTCCCAAGGTAAATTCATGTGTCAAAAGTGTGTGATTTCTTGTTTTTATTTTCGTTCAGAATTTCGTAATTAGAGGAATTAGAGGAATTAGAGAAATCAAAGATCAGATCCAGGTTCAGAATTTAACAGGACCAAGACTATTGCAAAATTCAAGCAATCAAAAAGAAAGAAAGATCAAAAGAAGAATTTGTGAGGATTCCTTGCAATCAAGGCAAGGTCACCTCCTCCAAAGTACAAGAAGGAAAGTAAAAACAGAAAAGGGAGCTAAAAAAGATAAGAAATGAATAATAGGGGAATCTACTTGCTAAAGGCAAAAGGGTGAATACCTCATAACATAATCCCCATAAAGACACATCCTCTTATTCGCACTAGTGTTGAAGATCACAGAGGAACCCTCCCTCCCACATCTTGAACCATTCAATAAACTTAGGACAATTCACTTGACCAACCTTTTTATGTGTTCCTCAAACATTAACCACAATAATCCTTATGAAACTTATGCATCATGATCTATGAGTTAAGCTATAGTATGACTCATGCAAACAATCAATTATGTGTAATTTTTTACTTCAATACTTCATCAATTCAAAGCAATAGAGATATCAAAATCCTCCTTCCAAAGATACTCAGAGGTCCAAAGCTTCATTGGTCAAGTTTGACTTTTTTGGCAATTTGACTTGGTTAACACAACAGTTTGACTTAGTTAACCACACCGGACAGCAAAGCATGCACTTATGTCATCATCATTCAAATATTACATGGCTTTGGAATCTAGATGGATCCTTCCATCCTTGGTTACATGCATATTTGCACTAATATGCAATTAATTAGACCTTTCCTAACTTGCTAAGGTTTAATTTAAAAAATGACTAACTCCAAATTTAATTATCTGGATCAGATTGCAGAACATTTTCACAGCAAGTTTTGTCATGGATTTTTGTTAATAGAGACTACTTGGATGCATCACAAGCATTTTCCCTATCATGTTTGCATGATTCTACCATTTTTGAATTAATATGCACTTAATTAATCAGCTTCACAAGTCTGATTTGAAAAATGCCTAAGTATGGTTGCGCAAAAATTAAGCCATTACAAAGAAATTCAATTTGATGATTTGGCATTGTCGGACATCCTCAGTGATCATATGGATGACTATTTAACCGAGAGAGATGATTTCGCAGATGTTTTGGGCTCCACTTGAGGAGGGCGAATTGGTGGAGAGAACACTTGGTCAGAGAGGGCGAATTACATGGCACAAACTCTTCACACTTGCTCTCAACCATCCACTTCAAAATTCCACCTCATCCAAGCATCTTTGTCACTTGATCTAATCAGCATTTTGTTATGAATATTTAAATGATATATTAATTATTAATAATAAAGTATTATTTACTAAGGTGAAAGGGCGTAACCCTTCACTATGCATGCTCAAGCCTTATAAAGGTGAGCCTCATTGCAATATTGTATCATCATCTATCAAATATATTATTATTATTTATTCTCAATCATGGAAGTCGGACTCGCTTCTTCTTCCCAACCGGATACGGTTGTGACATTGGTCTCAGAGACGGATCGACTCCTCAGCCCTACACACTCACTAGAGCTAGGATTCAGCTCATGTGTTGTCTCTCCTTTTTCCCCTTCCATTCACTTTCGTTTCATCACCGATCTTTTCATCTCCACACTCATCCCCCGCTACTATTAATCTCTGAATTCCTCTACACTGCCCCTCATCATCTTCCACGCCCACACTCCATATCGCTCCACGCTCCTCCCTCTGCTGCACCTTCTTGGCATTCTCCACTCTGCTGCCCTCTCCACACTGATCCCCACGCGGACCTCTCCAGCATACCATTCCACTGCGGCTTACCACCTACAACTGCAGTCTCCCTGCGACCTCCACTCTCCCTATCACGCACGCCCTTCCCAAGTACCCGCACTCCTGCTTGCACCCCAACACAGGTTCCTCCTAGCCACACTCGCAGCCCACTGCACTCCGCCCCCTTCTTCTCATGCCCCTTCAACTCCTCTCCTCTCACCTATTCCTCCATTTCTCTCGTCACTCCTCCATCGAGCCCCTTCACACACGTTGTAAACCATCTCCGCTCCCGTTCATAATCCCAGTGAACATTCCAAACAAAAAACGAATTTTAATATAAAACAAATATTATAAATCAATTTTTATTATTACATAATATCAAATTTGTAATAATTAATTTTGTTCAAGAATAATTTGATTTTAATTAAAAATTTATTATTAAAGTTTACAATAAAATAAAAAGTATATAATATCATAATAATAGTAATATTATCATTATATATTTTTATTTTTATTATTTTACCCATATAAAGCCAAAATAGCGTACAAATACACACCTTCGCATACAAGGACCAAGACCATGGCCGAGTTAAAAGACCAAATCGAGAAATTGGAGAAAGACATCAAGGCCCTCATCGCTAACCAAAAAAGCGTGAAGGAAGAAATGAAAAATAACAATACAGTGCTTAATAAAGAAATCAAAGACGAAGTTGTTCTAGTACTCGAAAGAAGGCTAGATAAAAAATTGGACATCATGAACGAGAACAAAAAGATTTGGATGACAAAATGAGTACCATGACTCAAAACATAAACACCATAACACAGAACTTGAGCACCATGACGCAGAATCATAATACATAAATGGAGGTGTTACAAAAACTAATGCCTAGTACAGACCATGTCAGCAATCCAGACATGTTAGATGCCTCATTTCATGTTTCCACACAGGAAACACTCGCCAAGAATCAAGAAGATTTGCAAAAAGAAATAAAGATTAACAATGCGATGCTTAAACAAGAGATAGAAACAAAAGTATTGTCATATATGAAGGCACGATTAAACAGCAAAATAGCCACTATCAGTAAGATAGTAGAGAAGGAAAAGGCTAAAAATCACCGCCAACAACGAAGCAGTTCAAATATGTTGATTGCATCGTCCAATAGCTCTGAGCCACCATCAAAATAAAGCAAAAGGCAACCAATATCATCCTTACATAGTGTACCCACCTAAGGAAAAAATAAAGTTGTCGAAATACAATGGAAGTGAAGACCAATGTGTTGCCTAGTTAAACAAAGCGGAAGAGTACTTTGACATCTCTAAAATATTCAATTTGACGAGGAGAAGGTGAAATATGTGTCAATGCATATGGAAGGGTACGCCTATAATTGGTACTTGTGGTGGAAGAGAGACAATTTTGCCTACACCTAGAACTTGTTCAAAAATGATTTTTTTAATAGGTTTCAAGGAATCGCAGAAGATGAATTTTTCAGCAAACTTACCAGATTACAACAGGTCGGAAGCGTTGAGGAATTCACACATCAGTGGGAATCCCTATCGACACGAGTATTTGGGTTATATGATAAACAAAGACTCGAAATCTATCTAGGAGGTCTTAAACCATACCTCCAAAAAGAATTAACAATGCATGACATACCTAACGTAGAAGTGGCAAGACATAAAGCAAAAGCAGCCGAATGCAAATTAGAAGGAATAAAAACAAGAGGCGATAATAATTATCGACAAGGAAAAGAGACACAATGTAGAAATTGTGAAAATAATTGGTCACCCAGTCATCAATGCCACAAACCTCAATCATATGCCTATGAAACTGAAAATAAGTTGAAAACGTCTAACAATTACTCTGATAATAGAAAAAAGAAGAAAAACGCATGTCGTCGATGCAGTGATGACTGGATCCCAGGCCATAAATGTAGAAACAAACAGACAATAGAGTGCAAAATCATCAATGGAAAGGAAGTGCAAGTCTCTACACAAGAAGTCTCGTCTGATTCTAATACTGACACAGAATTAGAGTGAAGGACGACATTAGAAAAAATCAAAGCTTTGAGGACAAAGCTTTCCCAAGGGAAAGGCAATGTTATGAATATTTAAATGATATATTAATTATTAATAATAAATTATTATTTATTAAGGTGAAAGGGCGTAACCCTTCACTATGCATGCTCACGCCTTATAAAGGCGAGCCTCATTGTAATATTTTATCATCATCTATCAATATATTATTATTATTTATTCTCAATCATGGAAGTCGGACTCACTTCTTAGTTCCCAACCGGATACAGTTGTGACACATTTGGATCAACATCAGCTTTCTTGTCCCACACACTACACTTCAACCAAGTAGGCCCCACTTGACGAGGGCAACTTGGCCACTGATGTAACTCAACTATGTAATAATTGAATCTGAACCATTCATTTGTAAATCTCATTCTTATGAGATCTAACCATTGATATTTTCCCAATTACGGATTCATCTCTCCTCTTATTCTATAAAAGAGGAGGGTGATTTCATTGTAAGGGGAGGCAATCTCGAGTAATCAAAAGACTTCTGATTTTGTAAAGATTTCTCGTGTAAATGGTGTTTGTGGCATTGGATTTTGGCTCTTGCTTTCCTCTGGTTATTTGTTCGTGAATTTTTATCTATTTTAAGGTAGAATCTTATGTTGGTTCATGTATAAATCTAGAATTTGCATCTTTTATAACACTTTGAAAATTCTTGGTAAGAAACTTAGCTCAAAAATTAATTGTTATTGCTTTCATTTACGGGTTTTGTTTTCTTTAGCTTATACAACAATCTTCTAACTTGTTTGTTCGTTGTTTGCTTAGGATTTGGACTATCTAATCAATTTCCATTGTCAGGTTCCATTCAGCATAGAGTGGTGTCTCAACCAAATCGGGTTGTAGTTTGTTCCAGGGTGTTTGTCATTCATGGTATTCATCTTTAGGTCAACCAGCTAGGAAGGGTGAATCAACTCTATGCCCAACATCTAAGGCACCAGGTCAAATCTGTTTTTCTATTTCTTCTTCCCCACTTTTTCCTAAATCCGTTGCTATAACTTTGACACTAGTTTAACCTACATTCCTGGGCTAGAATCACTTGTTCCTCTTAGGTATATATCTATATAAAATTGCATTCTAAATTGAACCAAAAATCCTAGGAAAATCACCCAAGCTTCAAATATGAGCATAATATCTAGTCTAGTAGTGTCCTGGTTTATTAGTGTGCATTTTTGCTTGTTGTACATTTCCTTTATAATCAAAAAATGAAAAATAACAGCCAGCTAGCTTTAATAGTCAAAAAAATTAAATAACAGCAAGCTATTTTAGTGTTGATACGTTTTGAAACCCTAAACCAACAACTTTTTGTGAGAAATACTCACCAATCAGATCATAGGCTTTGATAAATCCAACCACATTACGCATTAATTCAACGTTGGTAATTATTTAACTCAACACTATAAACATATTCTGAGTAGCTAGCACTTTTCATTCTTCATCTATAGAGTTACCCTGTTTAGTTTTAATCTAAGGGTTATTCAGACCACTATATTTAGAAGCCCTTGGTCTGCCCATAGTGTGCCACATTTTCGGACCCTTTGTTAATTCTCTCAGGCATAGTGTCCATCTAAAAACAACTTAACTAGTACTTGTGAAAGCTAGTCTCTGGCTGGTTAGTACCAAGGAAAGTCATGTTGGGGACACCTCTCGTGATTAGTCTCTCTATTTCTAAAATTCATCTTACGCCTTTCTTGGGGATTCCCCCTTATGCTAGAGGAGAGTCAGCCTAAAGTGAGAGGAAGAGTAGTTGTGGTGACAATCGGCAACCTTCCTAGATACCTCTAGGTTTGTGCATGGTTTTGGGACTTTGAATATCTTAGAGTACAGGTCTGGAGGATGACACAAATAATACTGGATTCATGTCCAAAAATTGGTTTGTTTCGGATTAATTTTATCCTACAGATTGTTAGCATTTTGTAGCTTGGAGGTACTCCTGCATCAGGTGCCTAGGTGCAAGAGTCCGAGGTGATGTGAAGTCTAGTTTAATGTCAATAGTGACTTTATTAATGTGCATTTATTAAAGTACCTTGTTTATGTGACTTTATGATTTAAAAGTGAGTTGCACTTTATTATGTTTATAAATTATAAAGTGACTTTAAGTCATAAAGTGTACTTTTATAATATTTAGGGATAAGTGACATTTCGAAAAAAAAAGATTTAGTGTATAGTTCACTTAGGAAACTTAAGTGAACTTGAGATTAGATCCCAGCCATGGATCTTGAGATCAAGATTTAATCTCAACCATGGAATTTGAAAATTCATGTAAGTTACCCTAAAGAGGGAAATAAAAGAGAAATGAGACTTCATTTGCAAGCATCCAAAAAGAGTTTTTGGGTGAGGCACGAATTCCAAAGTGTGGAAAGGAAAGGCACGAGTTCCAAGAAAGGTCTAAAGGGAAGTGCAAGAGGCGCGAATTTCATGAGGATGAAGACTTGAGGAGAGATATGGAAGAAAGAGTATTGGCTGAGTTAGAGGGGGCACACTGCTACATATGAGAACATTGGCTCGAATCCCAAGAAAATGACAGCATAGTTTGCAGTCAAGTGAAGGGCACGCATCCCAAGGAGTAATTTACAACAAGAGAGACTGGTTCGTACAACAGACATTAGTGAGGTCGTACAGCTAGAAAAGAGAAGGTCGTACAGCAATATGGGTGCACTGAAATCTGTTGATTTTTCCTAAGTAGCATCGAGAGCCATTCTCTGGGAGAATGGAGGCACCTAGTCAGTTACCAAGAAATCAACCCAGTATGGGACTGAGACCTCAGCCTGGGGCTGAGGGCCATTCTCTGGGAGAATGGAAACACCTGGTCAGTTACCAGGAAATCAAACCAATCTGGGATTGGGACCTCAGCCTGGGGCTGAGGGCCAGAGAATGGAGGCACATGGTCAGTTACCAGGAAATCAACCCAGTCTGGGACTGGGACCTCATCCTGGGGTTGAGGGCCATTCTCTGGGAGAATGGCCGCGCTTGGTCAGTTACCAAGTAATCGACACTGAGTCATTTGATGTAGCCTGGGGCTGAAGCACCTGGTCAGTTACCAGGTCATCACCATAAGCCCTAGACTAGGTCTAGGCAAGTGATGCACTCCTCTCCTTGATCTATGGGCTATGAGACCTCCAGGGGCTAGCTACACCTGGTTGAGAGACCTAGCACTTGATCTTGGTGGCAACGAGGAGATCAAGATAAAGCATTTGATAACCCTCCTTATTTATGAAGATGCACTTTGAGTGGGCATGAATGGACCATGTGGACCTTGAAGAACTCTTGAGATGAATTGTTGAATTGTTGTGGTCATTAAATCAAATGAAGGTCCAAGTGTCTCAAAGACAAAGACTAAAAGACCAATGGACCACAAAAGATTACAGTCAATGGTCAAAGATGAAAAAGAATAAAAGCCCTTAGGCCAACCTCTTAATTATGTGGAAACACCTTATGTTTGATGGACTATAAATAAAGAAGAGTTATAATCATTTCATCATCATCCAAGATCATTCATCCAAACAGACAAATTGTGTTTATGTGTTGGGTTCTTCTCACCTATCGCAGCTCTCGAGGGGACAAGGATAGATCATCATCTGCTCTTTTAAGTCTCGGTGGCTATCTGCTGGTGATTGTTTTCTTCCTAGCATGGCTACCATCACTTGGTTGTGGCCTCTTCCTTCACAGCAGCAGCAGCAAGAGGCTGCTACAGTCACGGCTTCCTTATTTGGGCTCTCCACAGTGCACCCGAGCCTGTTAGGGTCATCCTATATACACCTAATCCCTGCCAGAGCTCTCCGTTGAGCACCCGACCCCTGTTAGGGTTGTCTTACATACACAGCAATCCACCGGGTAGCAGCTAAGGTTGTCAACAACCCACGGTAGCAGTAGCAGGTAGGTGGCAGCAGTGGCAGCAGGTGACAACAGACCTCGGTGGCAGCAGCAACAGGCCATTCCCAGTCCACGGTGGCAGCTAGTAAAGGCAACAGTAAGGTAATTACAATCCACGTGGCAGGGTAATTACAGTCCACGGTGGTAGCAGTGAATAGTGAACCTACTAGGGCTTCCTCAGAGTGGAAGAACACAGGTTGTAAAAGCTTGGTTGATTTTTATCTACATTCATCTCAGAGTTCTGTGAACAAATTGATGTAACTATCTCTGCTCATGTACAAACTCGGTCATCTCATTTAGAGGATGAATTATTAATGCTTTGGGGTTTTTGTCCTTAAAAGGTTTCCACGTGAAAATTCTTGTGTTCCATAGTGTGGATGATTGTTTTACTGTTGCAAATGTTTTACTGTTGTTGAAATATCAAGTACTATCTCTATTACAGTCTGCAACTTTTATAATTATCATACACATGTTAAATTTCAACAAAATCGAGGCTGCATGTGGGCAATCTTCTTAGGTGACATTTGTTGTGTACAATACTTCTTTTCTGAACTACTGTTGTGTAGTATTTTTGTTGTGTAGGAGGTTGTATTCTACAGGCATTCATTTTTTAAACTAAGCACTAGTTTCCAGAAAAAGGGTTAGTCCTGTTGTGAGGCACAGATTTCAAAAATCTGATTTGTTCTATTTGCTGCAAATTACCAGCTATTGTACTCGCTGAATTCTCTTCCTAATATGCTCAATAAAATCCTCTTAAACTGGTTTTCCTCTAGGAGTGGGGTTTTTCCAGGGTCTATTTTGACCAAAATAGTGTGTTGAAGCATAGTTACATATATCGGCGATATATCGCGATATTATTGCCCATATCGCGGGTCATTCCCTTTGATGATATATTTCCACTAAAAAATCGCGACATTTCATTTTGAATATATCGCGATATTTTGGAAAATATCGCCCTGCTAAAAAAATTGCATGGAATTTGGGAAATAAATCCATGGGTTAAGTTTTTGGCAGTGTTATTCAAACCAGATATATTAAATTCTTAAAGTAAAAGTGGCATTCTCCTTAACTTTCATTTTCTATCCTTTTATTAAATTTTTAACATTACCATTAATTGTTTCAGGATGTGTGAGAGTGGTTCCAACCTCATCTGACTTCATATGCAAAAAGTAAAATTTTAGATCCGATTCAGAATTCAACAGACTTAAGAGTTTTCAGGATTTCAAGATTGCAACAATTCCACTGGATTTTATTAAGTATGAGGGTATGTGATTGGCATTTAATCAAGCACATCAACCCCTCTATGTACCTTGATGTTGTTGGCATTGACTGCTGAAATCTTTTATCATGACCTTAATAAAAATGTACCCTTCACTCATTAAGCATGGGAAGTTTCATCAAAATTGTAGAGTGTTGATTAATGTCATTGGAGGATCAACTTCGAGATTCGAGGTAGAGGCAAGGGCTAGAGCCTAGAGGAGGGGGGCATAGAGTGCTATTGATGGATAGGATCCCAATATAGGCAATAATTTTTAAGATATGCAGCTATGGGAGGAGATAACTCACATTGGTTTCCATCTCAACCCCATTACCTTCCACCATAGCCCGACTAGTTGGATCTTCCAATTTGACACCTAACTCATCCAAAGCACCTACAAGACCCCCTACTGCTTCCAAAGGAAGAGTGGTGCCCCTTGCCTATAAAAGATGTAGAGGGGATCGATGATTCCTACTATTTGTCATTGTACTATGTAGTATCTAGATGCCTCATGAGTCATGATGACTCATCTCTTGAAAGACATTTATTTTGATCATTTGATGTGATTTTCTATCATTCCATCAGAAATATATTTCAGTATTTTCAGTTTATAGTCGATATTTGATCATGATCCACCATTTGACATCTTATGCATCTTATATATTAGTTGTATTTTCATATTTATGTAGCAATGTGTTTATTTGATGTTGTTGTTTTTTAGATGTTAAAAAAAATGAAAATAATGGTTATTTTTGTATTATTTTAGGCTTTACGACATTTGCCGATATTTTCCAATATTTTTGCCATTCTTGCCGATAAGTTACATTCCGGACCCTCAGCGATATATTCGCCGACGCGATATATGTAGCAATGTGTTGAAGTGCTCATTAATGACTGCTGTCATAACTTCCTGTACATTAATTTTTATACAGTCTGTTGGTTTTGGTTACCTTCGCTGCTAGAGTAACTTGTTAAACAGTATATTAACATACAGTATGGCTGCCAATGAAATGTGGATCATTTTCAGTCTGTCAATGTTTAATATCAAAGGTCTATCAAGAGTATGATTGAGTTCTTTATTACTGTGTGAACAGCATGTGAACTTATATCCAGTGTTACACGGGGACTCGCCCCCTGCGCCCCAAGGGCTCAGGAGCTCCGGGCGAAACATTTCCCAGCGTCCCCAAAATTAGGAAACTCTCGAAAACGCATAAGGGGAGCGTCCCCCTGTTTTGCAGCACGCTCCGGTAAAGGGGGGCTCCCACACGCCCCTTCCTGAATCTGGGGGGCTCCTAGACACCCCCAACAATTTTGCCAATTTCAGTTTTAAAAAAAACAAAATTTTAATTTTAATTGTTATTTAGTCTCTATTTCAAGCTTAGACTTTAGTAATTTACTATTTCATTATTTTAGCATGCAATATCATTGATTCAATTTTTCAATTACAATGACTAAAACTAGAAATATGAATATCAAGATTCAAATGACAAATTTGAAAATTATCATGATGAATTATATAACGTATTTGTATTATTAAATTGTTATATTCTGATTTACATTGCACAATGATAAACTTATCATTTACTATTTATTATTTACTTTTAGTAATTTACATGGGATGAATCATTGAATTGTTATTGCTGGGATTTAATAATTATAATATTAATTTTTATTAAGACTTGGACGCCCTCGCCCTCTCCGCCCCACGAATTTCACTAAAATTTGGGGGTGGTATCCACATGTCCCCAATGTGCATTTCCCTGCCCCTGCATCCCGGAAACTTGGGGGAACATTGCTTATATCATTATTTTAACACAGATATATATAAAAAGATATCACTAACTGCAAAGAATCCCATCATAATTGTGCACATGCTCACAGAAATTTTGCATTCATACAGAAGCATCAAATCAATCTATTACTCAAATATTATAACCAATTTTTCTTTTTACCCTTCATATTTATAGCATTTATTTGGTTAAGAACATCCTTTCTGGGTTTCACCCCTCCATCCCACCTATACTTAAAAATACATACATCACTCCACCCAACCCTAACAACTCATACATCACTTCATTTTAAATTTAAAATGCAGACAAGCATTAAGATCCACTATGCTTCATGTGTCCACATTAGAACTCATGTAAGCAATATTTGGTCAGCATTAGATCTATTTTGTTTGTGCCAAGAGACTTGGGAATCGTAAAAGAAAATAGAGGTTTGGTGCTCATTATCAGAAACTTTATTAAATTGATATATCTTTGTACAAGTGTATAATATCTAACCTGCAGTTCCTTCATTAATCGTAAATCTTTCCAATCCATAATCGATAGATGACCCTTGCGTCCCGCCATTACCATGTAACGACCATTCAAAGTGTAATCCACAACATATGGTCCAAATTCTGTTCAAAACAAACATGTTCTTTACGATCAGCAATATGGAAGCCAATATTTTAATCAAAAAGTGCACCCTGTTTTTTTCCAAAGAAAAAAATTATAATCAAAAGGGCGAATACAAAACACAATCTTCATGTGCCATGGCATAGTGAGTAATATCAACAGCCTTGTAGGATCAACAACCATCCATCCATTGATCTGTTCCATCACCCAGTATACCTTATACCCTCTTCTATTAACCATTTGGGTTTTAGTACAAATGCCCAAAAAGTACATTACCAAATAGTATGCTCATCAACCAAGATAATGTCCTGAATAATACCAACAGAATAAAAGTAAAGCAAATTATAAAGTTTACTGTTTGTGTGTCTCTGTCGAGACCCCTTCATTATGTTCATCCAACCATAAAAAACTGGGAACCACTAATATGCCCTGCTTTAACAGTGTCAGCCTCAATGTCTAATTCTCTGTATATATGAGAGAAGGTCATCTTGATCTGATCAAACTGTGAAGTATCAAAAAAAAAATGCACCCTATACCACCTCTTTAGCAAAATTAGTAGCCCCCATGATACAAAGTTACAAACCCAATCTTAATAATAATCTATAGTGAACAAGCCTCAAAATTCCAGGTAGAATGATAGAATATAGCATTATAACCCATATCAATTCAACAGACAGCAAAGATATCATATACCTTGTAACTTAATGTCAAATGCCTTTCTCGAACTTGAAAGATCTACCTCACGAACAATGTCTTCTTGTTTGTAGTTGCTTGTCCTTTCCAAGCCTTCTGCCTCCAAGTACCCTCCCTCACTTGGCAGAAGCCACTGGCAATGACATGAAGGGTTTGTAAAGATAAATATCCAAATCCTTGAAATACTGAGCTTCAACCTATTTGAAATAAATAACTAGTTTTGAAACAAGAAAAAGTTATAACTTTTAAGCAATTTTTCAAACATAAATTCTTGTGAGAGCGTCAAAATGCCTGAACCTTTCAACCTTGTGTTTGCATATTATCAACTATTCGTAACATGTTCAGCAATGCTATCAGTTTAAGTGTAGAGCCAAATATTAAGCATGTATCATGTTTCCTTGACAACACACAACTAAGTATGCAGTGTCTACTGATATGATTTTATTACAGTTTGTATAATGGAAAAAAGTGCATACAAAGGTCTGTGCTTATCCAGCAATGAAAATATCAACAAAATAAAAAATTCAATAATCCAGTGGCATTCATAGTACTACTTGTGACTCTGGAAAGTGGCTATTTAAGGTGAACATCAGACTTGCCAGACACCTAAAGGACAAATCACCTTAGATCAATCAGTATCCAAGAATCTGGTAAACAGATTACAAGAATACAACTTTCAATAGGGTCAATCTAATATTTGTCCTACATGCATCCAGGGGGTACAACACTAGGTTAACAGAAAACACAGAAAACCAATTCCCTTGAAATGTTTGAAATAATCATGCAATTATGAGCTCACAAGTTACCAAGTAACTAAATAAATGCACCATCTGATATTTCCAATTCTAGGAGGAAGAATCTCAACAGGGGAAATATTTTACTGAACCCATTTGGGCAATGCACAAGTATTTATGGAAAGTAGGAAGCTGTGTTGAATAGATTTGTATTCTCAATGTTTCGAACCCTCAGAGGGATCATCATCAGGAGCACATCGGTTCTACAGATGATGATCCCTCTGAGGGTTCGAAACTATGTTACTTGGGAGCGTAAGAGAAAGCGAGAAGCGGAAGCGGGAGAGGGAGTGAAAAACGAAATTTTCAAAAGCTTCTGGTTTGGAAGCGTTTTTTAGATAATATATATATATTTTGATGCATATATGTCAACAAATGAATGAAGAATGTTGAATTAGTTATGGAAAGCATAAAAACATGAAATAAACAATAATACCATATAACATCATCCATCGATCATCAATCATCTAGTAGTGAATTCGTCAACCATAAGTCCAGTATTCATGATTCCATAACATCAAAATTTTCAATATATAACATTTTGTCATCACTAGTACTTCTAACCAAACTATAGTCTAGACTCTATAGAACATCAACGGTTCAACCATGAAACAAAAGTTGAAAGTTGAAAGTTGAAACAATTCACGAAGCATCATATTCAATACCAAAGAGTTATAATATGCTTTATGCAGTCAACTCTCAATGACTCAATCATGCAAAGTTGCAAATAGTGAACTTCAAAGGTAGGTTCAACTTCAAACTTCAAACATGAATTGCCATGTAATCATTAATGTTTACAAAATATACCATAATAAATATAAAAGAATCAATAGTGCAGAA
Source organism: Pseudotsuga menziesii (assembly GCA_001517045.1). Lineage (NCBI taxonomy): Eukaryota > Viridiplantae > Streptophyta > Pinopsida > Pinales > Pinaceae > Pseudotsuga > Pseudotsuga menziesii. The sequence goes on along the minus strand of LPNX011128977.1, from coordinate 102,374 downwards.
ACTTGAAAGTACTGTAAACAAGAAAAGACAAAAAAAGTAGATTTTATGGATGTTTCCTCTTGCCACAGCAAATTTCCATTTTCTTTTCTCGTGCTCTCTGAGTTTGAACAATGGGATTATCATCCCCAATAGTCACTGATGTTGAGCCACATCCAAGACTCGGTCTTGCACGACGCCCCCTCACTGATGCAGATGGAGGTCATGAAGTTGAACCTCTAAACCTAAGTTGCAGGAAACTCGGGTCTGGCACCCATTTTATTAAATTGAGCACATAGATCTGTGGACAAACACACAACTCACATGATAGATCACACAATTTACTCAGTTATTGAAGAATGAAACAGTGCAAAAATGGCTTGCAGCTGTGAATGCTTTTCATTAATCAAAGAGTAATTAGATAGATAATTACAATGAAGTACAATGGCTTTAATAGCCACAAGCAATTCGAATCCACATGAGGAAGTTTGAATTGATTAGACTCTACTTGACTGTAGGTAACCAAGACCTTGTCTAAATCACTATCGGAGGACTCAATAGTTAACTGACCTTGTCTAAACCATAACCGGAGTTCATCGGAGCTCTAAAACATAGCTCAAGTGTTACATTCAGTGTTGACTAAGGTTAACTGACAGTGGTAGGTGAAAAATGCGCCCCACATGTGTTCAGTCAAGTAAACCTAGCGCTAACTGAATGTAGAGGACTAGAACTGAATGTAACTGACTCCTAACTTAGCTTGACTAGTCATTAACTGAAGTGAACTGACCTTGGTTGGTTTCGGCACTCCTAGTGGCTTCCTAAATTGTAGGGATTGGTCTAGGAGGCTCCTAAACTGATGCAATCAAATGCAATCAGTGGCAGTGAGCCTCAATTAGTGTTCCCCACACTTTAGTAACTGAAACATGTGCCCCAATTAGGTCAAGTGGACTCAATGGTGTTAATGACTATAAATAGACTGGATGGACTCCCGATTTAGACATGACTCCTGATTTAGACATATGACCAAATTTGGACAAGGGAGGATTAATAATCCTAACACATTTCACCCCCGGAAACTCGTTGAAACTCATAAACACATATAGTACTTGATGAAACTCGTTTACGTCCATACGAAACGTGTTTCCCGTACGAGAAACGGGTCTGTACGAACGAAAACATGTTTCCTCTCATGTACAACGTGTTACCAAATAAAATCCCGTCACATGAAGTCTCTTTCCGCCCACGGATTTCAGTAATGAAGGATTAATACATTAAATTTTAAAATAAAATTTAATTCTAGATGCTTCTAATTAGGTTGAAGTAAGTTATAAAGGAGAACATCACTTCATTCTCTCCTCACACAAGCGACTTGAGCACTCAAGGCCTAGAATATAGCAGTGGGCCTTGTGCAGATCGGGATGTCGAGCCAGAATCTACTGACTTGGGCCTCTCTCTTGCTGCACTAAATATTGAGAAACCTAGAAGTGGAATTGGAAATACTTCTTCCACTTTACATTCTATTGTTGAGTGTGCTTCTTGTTCTATTTTTGAGGAAGACTATGAAGATGAGGATGATTATTAGTATGAGCTCATGTTTTACTTTTATTTCTATGTTAGTATGATCATTGTCCATAGTTTGATACATTGTACTTGTAGCCTCATAAATAAAGGTTAATTTTGGATAAATACTATATAGCCTCATTTACAAAGGTTGTTTTTGGATATTACTACTTGCATAAATGAAAAGATATATGCTTGGGTCCATGAGAAAATTGTGATGTTACATGTATGATTTAAATTTTATTTGTATCATTTATCATTGGCAATGTTGCTTGCAACAAAATGTAATTGTTATGAATCTCAACGAAGGCATGCTTGCAAGGTGGCCTTCTCTCCTACTAAACACTAGAAACACATAATTTTCTTTGTATGTGATATGTATCATATATATTGAGATAAATACACTTCTTTCCAACCAAAGATTGGTTGGATGGAAGCAAGTGTGTTTCATGCCGACCAACAAGGTACAAATCCCTCCTAGAGACGTGTTTCTCCCCTCGTGGATCATCTCAATGTGTAGGTAGACCACTTCAAGTAGTTGGGGTCATATTCGAATCTTAGGGAACTATGGCAAGATAGAAACCCCCACCCATAGCTTCTTAGCCAAAGGGATTTTCTTCAATAAGAAAACAACATTGCATCATATATACCTAGCTTGGGGAAGGACATGCTTGCTACATGGTGGTAACAGGAAGCATCTTATTAAATATATATATATATATATATAAAAGAAAAACCCACCTAAGAACAAAAGGACAATATCACGTAATATAGATAATAAAAGTATTTACAGAAACACATATTGCATCAATCAAATTACCAAAGCAAAACAAATTCAAAGAACAACATGTAGGTTAAAACTCGACTTGGGCATGCAAACCATTCCAATATGATTTGACATCATATTGGGGAAACCTTTAAAGGACAAAAACCCCAAAAGCATTAGTAATTCATCTCATAAATGAGATGACTGAGTTCTTCAATGAATTCACAAACCCTACTGGGCTTGTTCCACAGATAAATATAAAATGTTAAAATAGGGCTTTCTGCCCTAACCTGCTCAAAAGTCTCAGACTATCTGAAATTCTTCTCTGCTTGCCCGATGAACTGTTTTACCCTGCCTGGGTTTTCTTTCTCATGCCCGGATCTGTTTTGTGTCTGCCCAAACCCTCTGCTGCTGCCCGTGATCTGCTTTTGGTCTTCTCTGCTGTCCGAACAAAGGCAACCTGCCCGGAGTGCCTGCTGCCGTATGCCGAGACATGCCTGGGTTTATGTCTGGGTTGCCCAAGGTCTGCCCGAGACTAACCCAGACCGTTTGTTGGCTGCCGAAGGTCTGACAGACCTCCTTATCTCCTACCCGAGACCTTAAAGGGCTACCCGAAAAGTAGCCTGTGGCAGCTATGGGCTAAGGGCATCCTGCCCGAAGCATCCGGGTTGTTTGTTAGCAACCCTAGGGTCTACTACAGACCCTAACCCTTCACGGGTTTTGTGCTAGCAACCCACAGGTTTGTGTGGCTTACCGGCGAAGTAAAGGAGGGAAGCCAAGAGAAGAAGAAGGTTGCCCATGAAGTCTGCAGCTTGCCCGAGAGTCTTGCCCAGCTGCCCAGAAGGAGTGAAGATCATGCCTGTGAGTTGTGGAGAAGCTTGCCTAGAAGAAGATGGGGGTTTCCTGTGAACCAGATGGGAGGAGGTTGCTAAGAAGAAGTGCTTCTGCTGGAAGATTTAGGGTAAAACCCTAAGACATCAAAAAGCTGCAAAAAAATGATGTTTGAAACCCTATACTCGGGTTTGATCAACAACCAAGTGTGAATGCCCTAGCTAGACTCATCCATGCTAGGGCATACACAAACCTTTCTTTCTCTTCAGCAAATTCTTCTATTGGAGCAACTGTACCTGTGAGAGCAAGCATGTGTAATAATGAAATGGATTGATCTTCTTTTATATCCTTTGAGTCACCTGTAAGTGGACCAAAATTAGAAAGAACAAAATATTATTATTTTATTATTTTAGCCTTCCTATGGCCCAAAAAGTCCTTATGTATTTTTTACTTTTACCTGTGGTCCAAAAGTTTTTATGTATTTTTTACTTTTACCTGTAGTCCAAAAGTGCTTATGTATTTTTTACTTTTACTTGTGGTCCAAAAGTCCTTATGTATTTCTGACTTTTTCTTTAGCCTTCTTCAAGTGCCCTTGTGGTCAAGGTGGTCTTTCATCACCACTCAAAGTACATCATCATAAACAGAGAGAATTACTATTGCTTTTATCTTACACTCTGTGTGACACCAAGATCAGGTACTAAGATTTCTTAACCAAGGGTAGCCAAGCCTTGGAGAAGATCACAAAGCCCACTGATCGAGGGTCAAAGTGTGTCACACATGCCTAGACCCGATATAGGGCTTATAGTGTCTTCCTGGTAACAGACCAAGTGCCTCAACCATAGGCTGCATAATGACACTAGGTCAAATACTTGGTAACAGACCAAGCGCCTCCATTCTCCCGGAGAATGGCCCTCAGCCTCGGACTGAGTCCTGGTAACTGACCAGATGCCTCCTTTCAAAAGAATGGCTACTTAGAACTAGGCCGAGTCCAGCAGTGCTAGACTGGCTCCACATCGTGGTCCTGGACTAGATGTCACCATTCAACGGAATGGTCACTCAACTCAAGGTTGAGCCCCCCAATGCTGGACTAGGTCCATATCATGGTCCTAGACCAAATATCATCATTCAACAGAATGATCACTCAACTCTAGGTTGAGTCCACACCATGGTCCAGGACCAGATGTCACCATTCAACAGAATAGTCACTCAACTCAAGGTTGACTCCCCCCAGTGCTGAACTGGGTCCATATCATGGTCCTGGACCAGATATCATCATTCAACAGAATGATCACTCAACTCTAGATTGAGTCCACACCGTGGTCCCCGAACCAGGTGTCCCCATTCTCCTGAGAGAATGGCTCTCGATGTTGCTCAGAAAAATCAACACTCCCTCTCAATGAGAGAGGCATTCTCTGTCATGCCAAGCTTGTCACGAAAGTACACGAATTTTGATGTTGTCAAAGGCTTGGTCAAGATATTTGCAATCAATTCATCAATACGAATGTACTGCAACTTCAGAGCACCTCTCTACACTAGGTTGATGATGAAATGATACCTCATTTCAATGTGTTTCGATCTATCATGAAACACTGGGTTCTCCGAAAGATTTATGCAATTCTGATTATCGCAGTGGATGATCATTGAGTCACGCTTTCCCCCGAACAGATCAGATATAAGTTTTCTGAGCCAAACTGCTTCCTTGCAGGCATCACTTGTAGCAATATACTCTGCCTCAGTTGTACTCTGAGCTATGGAACCCTACTTCCTGTTGGACCAAGAGATCATTTATGATCCCATACTGAAGCAGTAACCAGAGGTACTTTTCCGGTTTACCGCACTACCAGCCCAATCTAAATCAGCGTATCCAAATAACAATACTCCACTGCTGGAAGTATACTTGAGCCCATAAGTGTTGGACATGAACAGACTTAGAGCATTCACTGTGTAAAAGATGATTGGTCTCATATGCACGAGATACATCAAAGATCCAATAAGTTGTTTGTACAGAGTAGAGTCCACACTTTGTGAACTGGTAGCTGAGTCACCCAACTTTGTCAAGTTGGTAGTCATGGGTATGCCCATAGACTTGCAATCTTGCATCCCAAATCTCTGCAAGATGTCCACTACATACTTTCCTTGTGTTAGGAAGATCTTGCCTGCCTTTTGGCAGACCTCTAAGCCAAGGAAATAATGCATTAACCCGAGATCCTTCATCTCGAATTCAGAGGTAAGCTCCCTCTTACACTGTTCTATCAATTGTTCATCACCTGTGAGAAACAAGTCATCCACATATAGAACAAGTATCAAGACATGATTATGAACAACCGTAAAGTACAAGTTAGAATCAGATGTACTTTTGGAAAACCCCAAGCTGCAGAGAAATCCATCCATCCTCGCATACCAAACTCTCGAAGCCTGTTTCAGTCCATACAAGGCTTTCTTCAATTTACACACATGGGTCTTCTTCCCATGAGTCACAAAGCCTTCAGATTGTTCAATATAGACTTCCTCCTCAATTTTGCCATTGAGAAAGGTTGTATTTACATCCATCTAATGTAACTTCCATCTAAATACTGCAGCAAGAGAAATGATGGTTCTAATGGTAGTATACCTGGCAACAAGAGCAAATGTCTCATCATAGTCAATGCCTTCTTTCTGAGTGAAGCCACGAGCTACGAATCTGGCTTTATACTTCTTCACACCGCCATCAACAATATGCTTGATTTTATAAACCCATCTAGATGTCACCACTGACTTTCTTATTGGTCTAGAAACAACTTCCCACACATCATTCTTCGTGATTGAACTGTACTCTTCAATCATGGCATCAACACATACCTGTTGACTTGTTGCTTCTTCGTATGAGGAAGGTTTTGTACTGATAAGCTGGCTCATAAGACCAGAGTACTTCTGTGGTCTTATGTTTTTTTTGGAAGTCCCGAGAGAAGCTTTATGCTTCTCGCCTTCTTGAACCATTTTTTGGTACCAAGCAGGTTTCCTTTTGGAAGAAGGAACTTTAAGTAGTGCTTTTGGTGGACTTTCAGTGTCCTCAAGTGCATCTAGAATTTGATCCTCGAATTCCTCTTCCTCCCTCTGAATTTCTGAAAATGGAAACTCAAGGGAAAGTACTTCATCTTCCTTTAGAAGCTCTTGTGTTTGACAGAACACAACTTCCTCATGGAAGACCACATCTCTGCTGACCATCTTCTGTAATCCTGGAAGAGCTGAGGAGTGAAGGTGTCCAAACCTTTTATGCCACAGCTCACATGGATCAGTTGAATGAAGTACCAAAGCATGAGTGGAATCTTCTGAAGCCTTGTAAAGGCCTCCCTCTCGAACCCCAATCTGTACTGTTGAGATTGAGTCTTCATCCTTTGCCCGTAGAAGGACTTTCTTGTCCATGAAGAGGGCTCTGTAGCCCTTGTCCTCTAAGCCAGCAACAAATAGAAGAATCTTCTTCAAACTAGGAACATATAAGACATCATCAATATGAAGAACCATACCTGAGTCAAGTTGAAGTGAAGTTGAGCCAACTGCTTCAATCTTGTAGGTGGAGTCATCTCCAAGTTCCATCTGTGTGGTGAACTTCTTCTTTCTGTAACTGGTGAGAGCTTCAGGGTTACCTATCATGTTCCTGGAGGCACCACTATCCACCAACCAAGAGGCAGCACTGTTTGTGATAGAGCCAGAGAGAACAGAAATTAGGTATTACTCTTTTCTAGGTTCTTCTTCTTTGTTAGCCTTGGTTTTCTTCTTCTTCTTCTTCTTCTTCTTCTTCTTCTACTTCTGCAGCAGAGGCTTGAAATCTCCGTTTAGATTTCTTCTTGGTTTGCTTGCAATCCTTGGCAAAATGTCCAAACTTGTGGCAATTATAACATTCCACTTTTGACACATCAAAGAACTTACCCTAAGGTTTCTTTCCCTTCTTTTGCTGAGGGAAGGGCTTCTTTGTCTTTGCTGCAAGTGCAAGGTCACCTTCCTTGGTTACCTTGCCTGAGGTCCTTCCCTCTTCTTCTATGCAATCATGCCACAGCCTTTTGAAAGTTGGTTGATTTTCTCATCCACCGACAGATGCCATGAAGGTTTCCTAAGAGCTTGGGAGACCATCAACCACAGTTTGCACAAGGTCATCATCATCAACAGCAATACCGATAGCAATAAGTCGATCTCTTACCTGTGCAATCTTCGTGAAGAAGGAACCAACCCCTTCATCCTTGTTCAGCTTCAAACTTTGTAGACTTTTCTTCACGACTCTCTTCTGACTGGGAGCCTTCTTCTCAAATAAGTTGGCCAAGGTGTCAAAGCATTCTTTGGCAGTCTTCAAAGCTGTGATGTTGGGCATCACTGTTTCCTTGACGGAATCATAAATGATTCTTCTAGCCTTAGCCTGCTTCTTTTTGTAAGCAAGTCTGCCAACATTAGATGTTGGCTCTTCACTGACATTAAACACAATGTCATCCAGGTCATTTTCTTCCAAAATAGTTGTCAACCTAGCCTTCCAGGAGTTGTAGTTAGTTGAACCTTGTAGCTTCTCTTCCGGTCTGAAGATATTGACAGCCATCTCTGTCACTTAGTCAAATGTTAAGTCTGCAAAACTTATCCCAAGGTCTAGGAAGACAACAGTAATGTCCCTTTACTATGTCTTCTCCAAAATAGTTGTTTTCTCCAGATCATTTTAAATCAAATAAAGACATAAATAGAATACATAAAAAATTAATGAGAATGCCTTGGAACAGAAAGGCAAAAATAGTTGTTTTCTACATATCATTTTAAATCAAATAAAAACATGAATAGAATACATAAAAAAAATTGCAAAGCATCCCAGAGGAAAAATAAAGCATAATTAACCTGATTCTAATGATCTATTACTCTGATACTAGTGAACAAATGCACAAAGGACAAACCTGTTCAACTTTAGCAGCATTTCTCGCAGACTGTTTATACAATGCTTCCTTGGCAGCCAACTTGCCTTTGAGCTTTTTATCCTTCAAATTCTGAAAAATTGGATTTCAACATTCAACCAATCAGGAAAAAATCTAAAATGTTCTAGGAAATGGTCCTTTCTCTATATCAAAAATCGTAATTTGAGAATTAGGGCAAATAAAATCTAATAAATCTTTTTAAATACTTTTCTCTATATAGATATCTCCTACAAGCCCAATGGTCTAGCTCAAGTAGTTGAGTGCTTGAATTACAAGCATGAAATCTCAGGGACAAGTCCCTAGGCTGGCTGCCTCTGTTATTTACTTGATGTTTATCTTACTCAATGTCCCTGCCAGGTCAAGCGCACTAAGTCTACACCACCTGCTTCACTGGGTACCATCCTCAGAATGAGGGAAAGTGCGTAGGAGCTTCCCAGTAATCTATATTCCAAGGAAAAAGATATCCTCTTCTAAATTAAAATGATTATTTTAAAAAAATAGAGAAAAAAAATTGTACCTTTAAAGGCACACCCTTTCCTCTCAAGTATTTTTTAATTACTGGATCTGTCTTGTCAGCACCTTTGGCATCATCATTTTCCTGCCCATACATTCCAGTGTTTGATTAATTAATATGACAAAGGTGCATTTTCTATAAAATGTTCCTTACGAAATGAAAATTATTTTGGTTCTGGAAATATATTCAAAACTTGTTTTTGGCAGAAAATTACACTGCATCAAACAACCACAAAATTACTTTGAACCAAATTAATCCAAAAAGATTTTAACTCAAATGCATTTGTGTATTGGAGCATATTAAATATGGCCTTGGAAACACACCTCTTTGAATGTGTTGCTGTGATTTCTGTAAGAATTTTTTCCAGTGAGATTTGACATTGCAGACATGCTAATTTGTGCAGCAGTGGAACCAAGTCCAAAAGCCACAGCTGTCACCATTTAGAAATCATTTAGATAAATCATTAAATACAAATTCGATATGATCAAACTATTACTCAATTGAAGATATTCAGCTATTGTCTGGAAGAAAAGTACATATCTCAGAAATGCAAATCAAAATTGAATGAGTACCATCATTTTAAATATTTATCAATTGTAATTCTCGATATATACTCTAAAACTATGGGGTTTTCTTTGTTAATGTAATGGTTTCTTTTATTTTGTCATTTTATAGAATTTTTATAATATACCAAGGTCCAAAAGCATTGTTGTGTATGTCTGCAGTTGGAGGAGAAGGTATGTGTATGTAATGAAATTTGACCATATTAATCTAGGCTCAAAAAATATTGACAGAAAACAGATTTGCCTCTCCCAAGTCTAAGAGCAATCTACGTTGCACGAGGTTAAGGTTCATCTTATAGCTTTAGGGTTAGATTCTAAGTTGCACAAAACAGGGAAATAGGGACGAGTTTCTGAAACGGGGACGCATTTGAAACGTGACCCCCAAAAGTTTTGGAAATGGGGATATATATCAAAGTTGATCCTCGATCTCAAAGTTGATCATTGATCTCAAAGTTGATCCTCCAAGGACATTAGTCAATGGCTCAACACCGTACAATTTTGATGAAACTTCCTAATCAAATTGTTCAAATAAGGTAGAAAAAGGTTCCCATCATCCCATGCTTAATAAGTGTTTTTGCTTGAGTGAAGAGTACATTTTTTATTAAGGTCATGACAGAGGAGTTCAACAATCAACACCACCAACATCAAGCTATATAGGAGTTGATGTGCTTGATTAAATGTCAATCCCATACCCTTGTACATGATAGAATTTGGTGGAAACTTTGCATTCCTAAAATCCTGAAAACCGTTAAGTCTGTTGAATTCTGAATGGGATCTAAAATTCTACTTTTTGCATATGAAGTCCGATGAGGTTGGAACCACTCTCAAACATCCTGAAACAATTAATGGTAATGTTAAAAATGTAAGTAAAAGGATAGAAAATGAAAGATAAGGAAAATGTCATGATAGAAAATGAAAAATAGCAGAATTTTTTCCAAACAACTCAGTCAGTTCAAGTTGGGACTCCGCCGATTTGACCGGTTTGGTACCGAGTCGGTCACCCGATCCAGTTTGAAGGCCGAGTCAACTTGGTGGAGGATCAACTTGGTCGAGTCCGATTCTGAGTTGACCAATTTTTAAAACAATGGATGAGAGAACACCACAAATGTCAATCTTCACACAGTTTATACTAATTAGTCAATTTAAATCCCTTGCCTAGACCTTCGAATTTTTGAAAGTCTAAAACCCACAGCTCAATACAAACTCCAAATAAAACAAAAAACCTGAACACAACCATAATGTAATCATAATGAGATAACATTGTATACCTCACACGCCAAACATTGAACTTCAAAAAATATGGAAGCTTGATTGTGGCAAACTTTTCAGTTTTTACAAAGCCCTAGACCTCACATAAAGTGATGCTAGTGCCTATTTCAATTATCAAATACTTGAGGCAAGAACAGACGTCATCCTTAGACATGTGTCCGCAGTTATCAAGACTAATCCTCATAAGTAGTGTCTTTAATACAAAGGCAGTGGGGACTCAAAACTCTCCTGAGCTAAGTTGCACGAACATGGAAATGTGTACTAGATTCGGAAATGGGAACACCTGGAAATGTGACCACCCAAAACGGGTACATGGGGAGATACGTGGGGTGTGTGTGTGTGTAGTATTTTTTAAATAACCCATTATCTTGTGTAATGTGCCCATTTTTGGATTCTCATGTTATGCAGTTAAAAATGGCTTTTCGAGAAGTAAAATGAGGATACTAGTGGGCTCAAGGTGATTTGGGGGAGTTATATGATGCTTTCAGAGGTCCGATTACCATTATTCATCATTAGGATCATTTTTGCACAGTCCATTTGGGGTTTTGTTGCATTCCAGCAATTTTCATAAATTGGGAGAATTATTGGGCATAATTTAATTAAATTCACCAAAGGTGTCATCTAGGTCATATTTATTGAGAAAACACCTTGGTGTAATAGATCGTTGGAACCGGGATGAAGAATTTTAAATGTTGGTAAGATGAAAAGTGACTTCCAATGCCTGAAAACGTTTAAAATGAAATGAATCACTTTTTTGGAGTAAAAAGGCTCAATAATTAATAAAGTGACTATGACTTTATAAAGTCACTTTATTTGATTAATTGAGCGAAGAAATGGTAAAAGTTGCCCAAAAAGGAAAAGTGAAATTATAAAAAGGACATGTGACCCCATTCTCTCATTCATGTTATTCTCATTTTGAAAATAAATTTTGGGGAACTCTTGAAGCTTGAGTCGTTTGGGACAAAAACCCTAAGGGAAGGAGAATAGTTTCGGTGGTGAGACAAATCCACCCTAGCTATTGGAAGGAAAAATCACTCAGGTTTCTCACTTGTGCTTCATTGTCGTAATTTATTATCTTGTATAAATCCCAGATATGAGTTTATTAAGGAGTTTTCAATCTAGTGGAGGACAGACGCTTTTGTAGAGGATCACCATCTCCAGATATGAGTTTCTTGAGAGATTTTTAGTTGGAAATAAGGGAAGGCGCAGCCATTTCAAGGGTTTCCAGCGTCTGAAGACAAGGGTGCACTGTGTAGTGCACAGCTTTGGGGACTGATCTTTGTGTTTGCTGCTGTCATGTTTTTACATTTGTACTTGCATCTACAGTACCTTGCAAATAGATAAACAAGGGATTCCTCTCACATATTCCAGGCGTGTATTAGTTTAGTAAACATTCATATCTGGACTTTTCATTTACAATCTGATTATTGGTGTTAGTTTGCTCCATATTGTTATCTGGGTACAGTAATATGTTATGAATGTTGGATACTTCACTTTGCCATATGAAATATGCAATGTTAAAATACTAAGAACAAGATCTATCTCCTTGCATTCTCAGGAAAACTACCATAGCAGATAATGAAGTATTGGTGGGCATTATCAGTCAAATTGAACAACAGTAAGCTACAGCAGTTGCAAGCAAAGTGTTTGACGAAAGTCATCACTCAGATCACCCAAAAGAATTCAGACCATAAAATCTCATTTTGCTACAGCAGTTAACTGAGAAGTGTTGTCAAGTTCCCCGGGACCAAGTACAACTAAGTTGTGCCATAAACCTTCAGATTGGGTTAGTATCCACAGCACTCTTTATTCTTCTACTATGTGATTGGGCGTGGCTATAGTGAAGATTTATACCCCTGTAGCAGCATATGTCTTATATCTCAGATTTTATAACTCAGACCTTCCGGCACTCTTTCCTAGGCATGTAATACTGCTATTGACTGAAATATATACAATCTGATGTGTTGTCATAAATCTGGTTTAAGTGTCATTTGTTCACTGTTGAGTAGCAATACTATGTTTATTGATTACCAAACATTTCTAATGTTGACAAAATGCTACACCAGTCAACATAACTCCTAAAATGAGTTCCATGAAGTCTGATATTTATCAATCAGCTACAGCAGAAGAACACTGGAAGTGTTTGACATAAGTCATTAACCAACTCTAAGTATTCTCCATGCACAAAACAAGGGGTCCAAAAGATATGCCTGTATTTGTTGAATTTAACTGTAGTATAGATAACAATAATAAGTGCAGAAGATAGATCAACACATCAAAAACATCAGACATACTGAACACAAGAGTTTTTCACTGGGGAAACCTTTAAAAGACAAAAACCCCAAAAGCATTAGTAATTCATCTCTTAAATGAGATCACTTGAGTTTCTTCAATAATCCTCAAACCCTTAATAGGTTTGAACCACTGATAAGAAAATCACAGAAGATAATTTTACAATAAAATCCGACTTAGGGCATCCTGCCCTAATTTCTCCTGCTGCCCAAAATTACAGAAGGCTGCCCAGACTTCCGTACACTGCCCAAGCTGCCTGGATCAGCCTGTTCTTCTGCCTGGATGCTGCTGCTGCCTGCCTGGACTGCCCGGATTCCCACTGACAGCTGACCGAGATATTTTCCCTGCTGCCTAGGTCTGTTTTTGTGCTGCCCGGAATTCCACCAGACTGCCTGGATTTCCACCAGGCTGCCCAGAACCTGTTGTTGCCTGCCCAGACTTCGTTCTGCCTGCCTGAGCCCTGCCCAGGCCCTCTTTCTGCCTGCCCGAGCCCTGAGTGACCTGCCCGAGGTCTGAATGACCTGCCCGAGGGCAGATCCGGCCTGCCCGGATGCTTAGGCAGCCTGCTGTTGCTGCCCGAGTGGTCTGTCTGCCTGCCCAAGAGGATCGGTCTGCTTCTGAGAGTAGATAGCAGTCCTGCTAAGGCTGCCCAAGCTGGAGAAGGGCTGCCGTGAGAGGAGAAGAGCTGCCCAAGGGTATGCTAGGGCCTGCTGTAGAGGTTTTAACGCTGCCTGTGAAGAGATGGCAGCCTGTTAGTGCTGCCCGAGACCACAGTCAGCCAACGCATGAAGATTTTCCTACTACCCGTGATGGTTGAGGGTGCTAGGGTGAAGACCCTAGATCTACCCTTCCTGCTAGACGTGGATAGAAGCTGACTGCTGCTGCTGGGAGGGTTAGGGTGATACCCTAGACCAAATCTTGAAGAGCAAACCCTAGTAGACTTAGAGTAGGGCTGTAGATACCCTAGCTCTAGGGTAAACGTTAAAGAAGTGATGATGCCCTAGCTGCTAAGGGTTTGCTGTAGCATAGGGATGAAGCTTCCCTAGTTGCTTAGGGTGAGATTGTAGCAAGAGTGTGGATGCCCTGGCTAGAAACCTCCATGCTAGGGCATATACAAAAACAAAACTTCTCTTCCTTCAAAACCAGTGAGAATCTTCTTTTTGGAGCAGCTTGATAATGAAGAGCAAGTGTGTGTAAATGAAATGAAGTTGATCTTCATTTATAGCCTTGAATCACCTGGAAGTGGACCAAACCTCAAAAGAACAAAATAATAATATTTTATTCTTTTTACCTTTGACTTTTAAGTTTTACATTTAACGTACTAAAGACCTTTTATGTATTTCACTTTGACTCCTTGGAGGTCCAAGGGTCTTTATGTATTTTTTACTTTTACCTCTTAGCTTTCCTATGGTCCAAAAGTCCTTATGTATTTTTTACTTTTACCTCTTAGCCTTCCTGTGGTGCAAAAGTCCTTATGTATTTTTTACTTTTACCTCTTAGCCTTTATCAGGTCAGGTGCCCTGTGGTCAAATCAAGTGGTCATAGGGTCCTTCGAACCCTCTCAAAGTACATCATCATAAATAGAGAGAATTACTAATGATTTTATCTCATACTCCATGTGCCACCAAGATCAGGTACTAGGTGTCTTAACCAGGGGTAGCTAGTCCCTGGAGAAAATCACAAAGCCCACAAATCAAGGGAGAAGTGTCTCATTTGCCCAGACCTGGTTTAGGGCTTATAGTGATATCCTAGTTACAGACCAAGTGCCTCAGCCATAGGCTGCATAATTTGACCCAAGGTCAAATACTTGGTAACATACCAAGCGCCTCCATTCTCTCGGCCCTCAGCCCCAAGCTAAGTCCCTAGTCCCGAACTAGGTTAAATTCCTAGTAACTGACCAGGTGCTTCCATTCAAAGAATGGCCATTCAGCTCTAGGCCGAGTCCCCCAGTACTGGACTGGTTCCACATCCTGGTCCCTGACCAAATGTCTCCATTCAACAGAATGGTCACTCAGCTCTAGGCCAAGTCCCCCAGTGCTAGACTGGTACCACATCCTGGTTCCTAACCAGATGTCTCCATTCAACAGTATAATCACTCAGCTCTAGGCTGAATCCCCCAGTGCTAGACTAGTTCCATATCCTGGTCCTTGACCAGATGTCCCCATTCAACAGAATGGCCACTCATCCATAGGTTGAGTCACCCAGTGCTAAACTGGTTCCACATCCTGGTCCTTGACCAGATGTCCCTATTCTCCTAAGAGAATGGCTCTCGATGCTACACAGAAAAAATCAACAGTATTTGCCCTGAGTCAGTAACCCAGCTGATCTACACTGCTGCTGAATCTATCACAACCTGCACAACATTCTGTTGCAGGTGCAACTGTTCTCCCCAAATTTCTTAAATTTTGGGGCCCTCCTTATCTTTTCAGAGTTGTTTTGATGTCGTTTGATTCATGAATGTTTGGCCTTGCTGTAACTTTGGTTGATTCTAAAGGTTAGTTGGCTGCCTGTTTTTTAAGGGACGCTTTTGTTAAGATTTTATTGTGGGGCACAGAATCGAATTTCAAGTGCTAGCCTGAAACTCGTCAGATCATTGCCCTTTGAACAAGCCATTATCTTTGAGATGAGACAATTTGACCTTCGCTAATTTTGAGTTTTCTGACACTTAAGTTTTCTTGATCGGGCGTCATTTTATGTTGGATTGGAAGCTATAATATTTTTCCCTTCCGCCGTTGCGGATGCCCGAGCGGTTTGGCGGCCGAAGTGCAAAGTGTTCTGGTTTCCGATTTGAAAGTTTCTTGTCAGATGGTCGCACCTCTTAGTCTGTTTCCTTCCGCCGTTGCGGCTGGGAAAGTCCCTTAGCCTCCGAAGCGTAAAGCCGTACGATGTCCAACTGAGGGTTTTTCTCCCGCCCGCGTTTCACATCATTTTAGCGCTTGTCTTTCCGTCATTACGGCTGGGAAATCCATTTGGTGTCCGACGTCAAAGTCACCCGATCTCCGATGGAGTTTTCCCGCCCACAGCTTTGAATCGCGCCTCTTAGTCTTTTTCTTCCCGCCGTTGCAGCTGAGCCAAGCCTTTGACTTCCGATGTCAGTATCCTTCCGACTTCCGCCGTGGTGCACCAGGCCGTTTGTTTTTGTGGAGTAGTCATTTCAGTTTGTATAATCTGCCGCTCTGTTTCATAACACAGTCCCAAATGGATAAGACACGTGGATTAATTGCAGGTGTGCGTAAGGAGCTGATGCGTGAAGACGTAGAAGAACAGTTTGGTAAAAAATCGAAACGACGCCGACCAGATCACTGAAACGGCCCTCGAAGCGGAAGACAAAGTCAATAACGCTAAAGGCACGAACCTGGCTGCTGGTCCGTTACTAAAAGAATCATGAGTGCATACAGACAACTCAGAAGAATACGAAACGCTGGGGAGACCGAAAGGTCATTCGTTGGGGGAAACCCAAACGATTTACTGTTTTGTTTAAATACTGGAAAGTGAGAGGTTACAGGGGCTTTTTTCACTGAAAAAATTTGTAAACCATTGGCTTGTAAGAGGAACTATTTCGTTTTACAAACAGAAACTGCAACTTTTGCCTGCTGGAGAAAGCGAAATGTGGAATGTATCAATGTGATTAAATGAACAATGTTGAAGGGGAACTATTTCATTTTCGGCTGTGTTTCATTAACTGTGAAAGTGTTTGACTTCCTGAGCCTATGTTCTTGTTGAATGTTATTCAGTATATTTAGTGATGTTTTCCACTGTGAGTAATAAGTGTTGTTCATAAAACGATTGGCTATCTGGTTGTTTAAATATCTTTAATTGTTCATGTGTCTTGAAAGAAGTGTCAGCTATCTGTAACTCTTCATATTGCATGTACAAAATGTATTACTCACCTATGAATGATAATTCTGCTCCCTAGGGATAGTTTAGGTAGTTAATTTATTTTCTTGTTGTATGTGATTTGGATGCTTGTGAGCCTTAAAACGAGAGGTAAGAACCTGCGCATCACATTGTGACTGCTCCTTGCATTTTTATCGCCCCGCATTGTTAATTAGGCACGTGCATTTCATAATTTAAGTCAAAAAATCACAAAACTCGGTGGACCGGGTCGTAACCGGTAAAGCCTTTGTTTTGTACTTGACCTACGGTAGCCGGACCGCAAACCGGACGGATTCCCTATACCAAACAGTCAACGGGCTAGTTGGGAACGTTGATTGGGGAGAATCCCTTACTGTTGTCGCCTGCGAATTTCCAGGCATCAACAGTTTCTGGCGCTAGAAGGAGGGCCGCCAGTGTATGGTTGGCCGAGGAAACCCGTTTTCTCGAGAATATTCCACCGGTAACAGTTCCGAAAGCAGTGGGTTTCATAATCCAATTCCGAAAGAAAGAGAACATCTATATTCTGTTGGCAACGAAATTGTTAATGATCTGAGAAGACACACCAGGGCATATGTAAAGAAGATTGGAAGATTGCCAATCATCCCTGAACTGCCCAGAAGAGAGTATAAAAAGAAGGATCGTCCTGAAGCGGAAGGCTCAGTGTTGGTTGGAGACTGGGAAGAGCTTGTAGAAACAGCCTTACAGGAAGTTGTGCTACCTTTGAATCAAGAAGGCCCAGAAACCCCTCACAGTTCCCCTGCTCACACTCCAGTTGGTTCACCTCCTCACTCTCCACCCAGACTCATGGCTGGCGTAAACGCAAACCAACCACCTAACCCGCCAAATCCACCACCTGCATGGAGAGCCAGATCACCATTAAACCTGACCCCTCCGTTACATGATTTGCCTCAATCCTTTGAAAAGTTGCTGCCTAAATTCGACCCCAATGAGAAGATACAAGTAGATGATCATCTGCAGAGTTTTTACTTGGCAATAGAAGGATTGAGGCCTGGGGAGCATGAAGATGTAGTCTGCAGACTGTTCCCGCATACCCCTAAAGGAGCTGCAGCATCATGGTACTTTGGGTTGCTTGCTAACTCTATCCCTGATTGGGATACCTTCGAAAGAATTTTCAGAAGTAAGTATATGCAACTCAGAAAACTCATGCGGCTCTCATGAAAGGGCTGTGCGTGTTGAAGAAAGTAAGAAAAGAAAAGGTGCACAGTTTCACACAAAAGTTTGCAGCCTATCTCAAGAATTTCTCTGAAACGGATAGACCTTCAGACAAAGTTCTGATTGAATATTATACCTCAGCATTAGGCCTTGATTTGGCCATGTTTGCCAAAGGTAGGGCCAAGCCTACTCTGGCAGAAACCTATGAAGAGGCAGAAGTAGTGGAAGCTGAGAGAGAAAGTATTGAAGATTACCCAGAGCAGTCAGGAGAAAAGGGTGCGGGAAGAAAAGCCTTATTGTTTACTAAGCCTAAGGAAGAAAAGTCGCCAGATTTGGAAAATATGGCCAAAATGATGCAGAAACTTTCCAACAAAATCATAGATATGGAGAAAGGAAAGGAAGCACAAAAATTTTATAAGCCATATTATAAGAAAAGAGAGGATAACCATCAGTCTCAACCTCCTCCTCACAATACTGCATCTATGAATTTAACAGAGGTAGGCTTGGACAATTTTTGCACTTTCCACCAACAGCCACACTCTGAAAAGAATTGTCCTCAATGGATTAATTCGATGACATTGGTCATGAATCAACTGTTAGATTCTAGATTAACAGAAGAGGGAGAAGAAGAAAGAAAAGAGACTTCTACTTCTACTTCTACTAAAGAACAGGAAGAAGAAACCATGGCTTTATGGAATTCTGTCTCGATATTTGACGCTGAAGAAGAAAAGACTCAGGGGTACAAGGACGTTGTGGAAACCAACGTAGCCACAAGGAGCCAAGGGACGGTTAAAGAAGACAGTCTTATACTCCCAAAGATTAAGAGGCTACAGAGAAATGTTAAGAAAAAATTTCAAAATAAATCCTTGGCTGATAAAATTCCAGAATTCACTATTACCAGCCAAAATCCTAGACAGAATGATACAACGGCCAAGCCAAATGAAGATAAGGAAAATGCTGATAGGCCTGTAAATAAAGGACATACATCCATTACATGTAAATGGATGTAACAAAAGCGTCCCTTAAAAAACAGGCAGCCAACTAACCTTTAGAATCAACCAAAGTAAGAAAAGAAAAGGTGCACAGTTTCACACAAAAGTTTGCAGCCTATCTCAAGAATTTCTCTAAAACGGATAGACCTTCAGACCTTGTGCATTACCTGCAGGCAGGGCTGTTACCAGAACATTGGAATTCCAAGCAAAGAAGAGCACTACGTCTTAAATCAGCATCTTATCAAATTGTTGAAGGAGTATTGTTCAGAAAAAATTATGACGGTGTTCTTCTCAGATGCCTAGAAAAGGAAGATGCGAAGAAAGTAATGACAGAGTTGCATGACGGGCCTGCTGGGGGACATTATTCAGGAGACACTACAGCCCACAAAATCCTCAGGGCAGGTTATTATTGGCCTACACTCTTCAAAGATGCACATGCACATGTCAGGAGATGTGACATCTGCCAAAGGTGTGGTGGGAGACAACCTAAAGCAGCAGCACCCCTAAAGCCTGTGATGATCACAGAACCATTCGAGCAATGGGGACTGGATATTATTGGAGAAATAAAACCAAATTCTTCCCTCCAACACAAATACATTCTGACCGCGACTGATTATTTCACTCGCTGGGTTGAAGCTATCCCGTTGCGCAAGATAAATGAAGACGAAGTCATCAGCTTTCTGCAAGATCATATCATGACCAGGTTTGGAGTTCCAATTTCGTTAGTTTTTGATAATGCTAAATACTTT
Organism: Pseudotsuga menziesii; assembly: GCA_001517045.1. Taxonomy (NCBI): domain Eukaryota; kingdom Viridiplantae; phylum Streptophyta; class Pinopsida; order Pinales; family Pinaceae; genus Pseudotsuga; species Pseudotsuga menziesii. Next base: position 82,891 of record LPNX011128977.1, on the reverse strand, counting down.
TCATCAATTAAATTAACTGCTTTTGCTCATGATAAAGGAATAAAATTGCATTATTCTGCTAACTACTATCCACAAGGGAATGGCCTGGCTGAATCCTTTAATAAAAATCTAATTAGAATCCTAAAGAAGACTGTAATAAAAAACCAAAGGAGTTGGCACTCAGCACTACCAAACGCCCTGTGGGCCGATAGAGTCACCCCCAAGTCTACAATAGGAGTGTCACCTTATACCCTTGTGTATGGGAAAGAAGCCATTCTTCCACCCAACATCATGCTGCCGTCTTCTATTTTAGCCCAAGAATCTAGTGGGTCGGAGAATGAAGTTTTACAGATGAGGATATGCAACCTTCTGAAAGCGGAAGAGGCTAGATCTAAAGCCAGAGAACGCTTTAAGCAGCAGCAGGAGTCAGTAAAGAGGTGGTTCGACAAACATAAAGCTGGAACAAAAGACTTTGAAGTAGGAGACTTAGTCCTCAAATGGGATCACCCCCATGATGAGAAAGGAAAGCACACTAAATTCCAGCAATTATGGGTAGGCCCTTTTCAGATTGCAGCAAAGCTTGGCCCCTCTACTTACAAGTTGCAGGATCTTCAGGGGTGGGAAGAAAACTTACTAGTGAATGGTTTGGTTCTCAAGCCTTATTTTTCTTGAGTTTCTTGAGTTCTTCTGTTTGTATATAAATAAGCTGTTTAGCTGTCTTTTGAGTCATGTTTTCCAGTTGTTTTAATTTTGAGTTTTCTTGGTTTCAATAAAGGGAATAAACTTGGCTGTGTGGAGAACATTAAATGTTTGGGAATGATAAACATTCTTGGGTTTCAGACTGTGTGTTGCTAAAAGAACTTCTTCCAGTTTAGCAGTTTTCTCAAATAAGTTCGGTGTGCGTTGAAGTCTTGCGTAAACCCTGTAAAATAAACCAGATTTGGAGAGTCTGGAGTACTATGTTGAGGCTCCATCCACGTCACATTTAAAATGTCCGAAGGGGCGATAGCAAAAGGATCCACGGAAAAGAGCAAAGTGAACAGTGTATTAAATATAAATGATCCCATGCCAAGAAGCGAATGCCAAAAGGCAAATGAGAGTCAAAGAACTCCTATGAAAAACATCATACATCAAAGCAAATGCTGAATCATAAGTACTAAATTGCCGAAAGATCCTCTCCGTCCGTGAGCTTAAACTTGAAGTACACCACTCACACAAAAGGACACTATGGGATAGAGGATCCTGAATTAAAATTCAGTAAGAAAGACATGCAGGAGGACTCATATGAAAAGGGACAAAAGTCTAAAAGTACAAAAAGTGCTAAAATGGCATGGGAATGAGGAACAAACGAATATTTTTGTTTACCATATGCTACAATCCTGTGGTGTCCAAAGCTATCAGCCATCTGAGGACAGAAATAATAATGAAACTCATTCTCTGGCCTCAACAGAGTTATCTGGACTTGAAAATCTCGGTTTCCACTCTCCCAAATTGGACTATCATCAATGATTAAAGGTACACACTCATGCCATTTGAGAAATTCGGATAGCTGGAAGAATTCAATAGATGCATTTGCTGTTAAACAGTCTGCTACTCAAAGATTAATCACCTAGAGATCTAGGTTCGCCAGGTAATCGCCAATTGTTGTAGGTGCAACTGTTCTCCCCAAATTTCTTAAATTTTGGGGCCCTCCTTATCTTTTCAGAGTTGTTTTGATGTCGTTTGATTCATGAATGTTTGGCCTTGCTGTAACTTTGGTTGATTCTAAAGGTTAGTTGGCTGCCTGTTTTTTAAGGGACGCTTTTGTTAAGATTTTATTGTGGCCTGAAACTCGTCAGATCATTGCCCTTTGAACAAGCCATTATCTCTGAGATGAGACAATTTGACCTTCGCTGATTTTGAGTTTTCTGACACTTAAGTTTTCTTGATCGGGCGTCATTTTATGTTGGATCAGAAGCTATAATCTTTTTCCCTTCCGCCGTTGCGGATGCCCGAGTGGTTTGGCGGCCGAAGTGCAAAGTGTTCTGATTTCCGATTTGAAAGTTTCTTGTCAGATGGTCGCGCCTCTTAGTCTGTTTCTTTCCGCCGTTGCGGCTGGGAAAGTCCTTTAGCCTCCGAAGCGTAAAGCCATCCGATGTCCGACTAAGGGTTTTTCTCCCGCCCGCGTTTCACATCATTTTAGCGCTTGTCTTTCCGCCATTACGGCTGGGAAATCCATTTGGCGTCCGACGTCAAAGTCACCCGATCTCCGATGGAGTTTTCCCGCCCACAGCTTTGAATCGCGCCTCTTAGTCTTTTTCTTCCCGCCGTTGCGGCTGAGCCAAGCCTTTGACTTCCAATGTCAGTATCCTTCCGACTTCCGTCGTGGTGCACCAGGCCGTTTGTTTTTGTGGAGTAGTCGTTTCAGTTTGTATAATCTGCCACTCTGTTTCATAACACAGTCCCAAATGGATAATACACGTGGATTAATTGCAGGTGTGCGTAAGGAGCTGATGTGTGAAGACGTAGAAGAACAGTTTGGTAAAAAATCGAAACGACACCGACCAGATCACTGAAAAGGCCCTCGAAGCGGAAGACAAAGTCAATAACGCTAAAGGCACGAACCTGGCTGCTGGTCCGTTACTAAAAGAATCATGAGTGCATACAGACAACTCAGAAGAATACAAAACGCTGGGGAGACCGAAAGGTCATTCGTTGGGGGAAACCCAAACGATTTACTGTTTTGTTTAAATACTGGAAAGTGAGAGGTTACAGGGGCTTTTTTCACTGAAAAAATTTGTAAACCATTGGCTTGTAATAGGAACTATTTCGTTTTACAAACAGAAACTGCAACTTTTGCCTGCTGGAGAAAGCGAAATGTGGAATGTATCAATGTGATTGAATGAACAATGTTGAAGGGGAACTATTTCGTTTTCGGCTGTGTTTCATTAACTGTGAGAGTGTTTGACTTCCTGAACCTATGTTCTTGTTGAATGTTCTTCAGTATATTTAGTGATGTTTTCCACTGTGAGTAATAAGTGTTGTTCATAAAACGATTGGCTATCTGGTTGTTTAAATATCTTTAATTGTTCATGTGTCTTGAAAGAAGTGTCAACTATCTGTAACTCTTCATATTGCATGTACAAAATGTATTACTCACCTATGAATGATAATTCTGCTCCCTAGGGATAGTTTAGGTAGTTAATTTATTTTCTTGTTGTATGTGATTTGGATGCTTGTGAGCCTTAAGACGAGAGGTAAAAACCTGCGCATCACATTGTGACTGCTCCTTGCATTTTTATCGCCCCGCATTGTTAATTAAGCACGTGCATTTCATAATTTAAATCATAAAATCACAAAACTCGGTGGACCGGGCCATAACCGGTAAAGCCTTTGTTTTGTACTTGACCTACGGTAGCCGGACCGCAAACCGGACGGATTCCCTATACCAAACAGTCAACGAGCTAGTTGGGAACGTTTATTGGGGAGAATCCCTTGCTGTTGTCGCCTACGAATTTCCAGGCATCAACACATTCGTAGGCCCAACCTCCTCTATAGCATATTGAAGCAGATCAAGGAAAGTTCCATCTTTGCACTTTCCAAAACAATCAAGATTCAATAGCTCTAAGAAAGAAAGGCCCCTCTCTGCATGTAACTATGATGTTGATGAGTGGACGTTTGGTAATGTCTGCCCACCCATCCATAACAATAGACCAACCAAAACTCACCCATGTCCTTTTAATCACCTCTTTCTGCATAGTAATTTTGGACACTTCCCTTTCCAAAACCATTGTCCTCAACTTGGTCTCACCTAGGGGGGCATATGAGGGTCCAGCTCTTACAAGTGCATGGACCATCTCCTTATAATAAGGAGAGCGACTAACATAGAAGGGAATGCCATTGGCAAAAAGGAATCTACCAACTGCATCATCTCATCACGCTCCAACTTACCATACATCCCTATAATAGTTGGCCCTATTGTAGGAGAATGAGCATCCTTCTTTTTTGATGATGTCCCAACATGAGATGGTGGAGGCATATTGGTGGATGGGTTAGCCTTCCTTTTGGAACTCCTTTCCACATAGTGAACTTCATGTGATATGAGATTTTGGCTACAAAAAGTGCCCTTTGCATCTGCTGCGATTTGCAACCTCATAAAAAAAAGCTCGGATCTCTGCAACATGTTTACCTTATCACATACAGTAACACTTTTGCCACCAATGCGAAAAGGTGTTGTTTAACCCGACTGTAACTCCCTACCCAAGAATGGCCACAAATATTGCATGCCCAGCGACGTGATCCACCCTTTGTTTTTATGTTGGTTAGGGGAGCAATTCCAGGTACTTTGCTTGCATAAAGCAAAAGGAGTTTTTGGGGATTAAATGTCCCCTTTGCATATTCATGCAATGCCCTCGGTGGGCAGAGATTGGCACTGTCTGGGCTTTCATTTTGGCTTGATCTTGTTGATGTGGAAGTTTCTGAAGTCCTAGACCCACTTGCATTGGCTGCCCCTGTCCTTGTACGTATCCCTGTCCCTGACCCTTGTTCATCATAAACTGAATCATTGGCACTGCTGTTGTCACTGCTAGAGTTACTCATGCTGCTAATTTCTCAATTTTTGAGTCTTATGTTCTGATTAGTGATTTGTAAAGTTTTGGCAGCCTGCAGCAAGGATTTCACTTTCATTTGTAATTGCTTTTAAAATTTCATAAAATAACATGCCTAAGCAATGAAACATTGAAATTGATGGCTGGAAATGAGAGGCAAGAGCTTAAAAAAAAGTAAAAAAACAACACAGAAATTTATAAACAGCAGTATCATGTGAACCAACAAATCTGGGCATGAAAGCATATGTGAAAGAACCTCATATTCAGGTTTGGGCACACTAGAACAACAGTAAAGAAAGGGAAATACTGGTGTGTGTTCATTGTTTTGGGCACAATTTCAATTTGGCACTGTTTGTTTTCAATCTTCATAAAACAATCTAATCCAGGGCATAAAATTTATTATTTTATAACATGGATATAAGAATATGGTACCCCGGTTTGGGAGGTGGAAACCCCATTACACGCCACTTCTTATAATCACCCATCCAAAGAAAGGGAAAGGATAATGTTCCATGTATTAATTTTTAAATTCAAAAATTTTAATGAGGCATGAGTCATGACCCTACCTCCAACTAGCAGATCTGCTACTCCAAGATTCGAGCTAGTGGATAAAGTTGAACTGGGTCTCAACTCTACTCTAGCAGCGGCTCTCCTTCAATAAGCAATGGCTCTCCTCCAAATAAACTTCGGTTCCTCCTTCAAATCGGTGGCTCCTCCAAATTCCAATAACCAAAAAATGCAGCGGTTGTCCAAAAAATGCAGCGGTTTTCCAAGATAGTAGCTGTCCACGGGCCGGTTCTCCACAGGCTGAGACTGTCCACGAGTTGGATCCTCGGTTGGTTGCGACTGTCCACGGGCTGCAACTCTCCACCGGTTGGCTCTCCACTAGTTATTTTCCCACGGTCTCCACGAGTTCAAGGCAACAGCTTTCAGCCTTTCACTTGTTCAAGGTGGCGACACTCCACGGTTCTCCACAGGCTCAAGACGGAAAACTCTTCACGGCTCAGCTCCAGGGCTTTCCATGGTGACGGCTGCCAATTTTATGAAATGACCTGCAATGAAATCCTGAAGTGAAATCGTAAGGGTGCTCAAGAAAGTTAGGTTAGGATTTAATAATTTTAATTTTTGAGTTAGGATTTAGTTTAGTTGTGATTTAATTGAGTCTTTTTTAACATTTTGATTTAATTTTATAAATTTAATCTAATTGGATATTATTCAATTTATAATTTAATTAAAATTTTATAAATTTAATCAAATTCAATTTAATTTATTTTATTTTATCATTTTATTTTATTTTATTTTTTATGTAATTGTTTTTATTGAAAAATATAAAATATGAAAATTGGGGGCTTCTAGGCGTCCCTCCACGAAGCGGGACGTGGGGAGGGACGCTTAGAATCCCCCCTAGAGGGCAAACGTGTTTTGCACCTAGGGAAACTTGGAGAAACGTGTTTCCCTGTCCCGGAAGCGTGGGAAAGCGAGGGGGCATGTTCACGACCCTGGGGGCCGCGTCCCCGTGGAACACTGCATATATGTTTTCATCATTGCTAAGGAATTCTCTCTAGGGCTTAAAAGTGGTCATTTAAAAGAGAAACAAGTTCAATCGATCAAGGATCCTTTCTTGTCCAGTACAGCTTTTGCATGGTAAATATTGTAAATTTTCCTTTAATATTCAACTAGGGCTAAACAGTGCATGCAAAATATCAACTCATAACCACACATGAATATCTTTTACATTATGTAGCGGAATATAAAACTGAGAAATAACTCACAACATCACATCACAATATTGACATTATTATTTTGGGTATGGAAACCCTCGGAAAAACCCAAGATGGGAAAACCGGTGCAGCAATCAGATATAGATTTTATTAAGAAAAAATATGGAACTTTTACAATCACTGCAAATTCACCCAAACCTGGTGAATGCAGTACCCGACAGAATCATTGAGCAAATCCCAGCGAAACCTCAACACCCTCCTGTGTGAGTGTACGGCCCAACTGTACGAAGCTCAATGATTCTGCTGTTGGCTCCTCCGTTTTCTCAGCTAAATCCTCTGTCTGACTTTCTCTCCCTGTCTGTATCGTGTCTCTGTCGGAATACAAGTGTGTGTATTCCTTCCACCAATTGATCTCTCTTTTATAACTTTAGGTAAAGCGAAAACCCTAATTTCACTTTCACTTTAACTAGTGGTAAAGCAAAAACCCTAATTTCACTTTCACTTTAACTAATGGTTCACTAAAGTTAATTTAGATCACTTTAATTTATTTTCCAAAGTAAACTTAGGAAAAGTAAATTAAATACAATTGGTTTCCTAATTTAAGTCTTCTGCATGCAAGAACACATGCATGCAGGAAGACCTTCCTTGTCGCTATTAGTTTAACAAATATCTCTTCTGTGGCTTTTTATTTTGGTTTTCGGTGAGTGTTTGGACAAAAGATTAAGCAGAAAGAACCAAATATTTAAGTTCTCATTCGGAAAACATTTCAATGTTCTTTATTTGTCGTGAATTGAAAACCGAAGGCTAGTAGAAGAAAAGGATTTGAAGGCTAGCAGTGTAAATATTGCAGTGTTCTACAAAAACTCCTTAGGATGAAAGAGGTAAAGATTTAAAGGCTAATGATCTACATATTGTAGTCAACTTTTGTGTAGTATATATACGATGGACGAGATCTTGGAAGGAGAGAGAGGAAATCCAAAGCATTACAATAGAATTTATGCAAACTATTAGTGAGATATTTCAAACTAATCTGTATAGATATGGTGTTAAATAACAGAATTAAATAAACAAATGTACCAATTTCATTTTCAAATGGACAACTTCAATTTAAAATTTATATTGCACAATTTCAGGGTAAATTGTCACAATTAGAGTTAAACTGGTTGCAATTCTAGCCTTAGGTAACATTGTTGCAATTATAGATTAAATATCATTATTTCAGGATAAATTGAGCCAATACACACCAACATATATAAATTCAAGTGAAGCAGTTACAATTCAGTCTAAGTCGAAGAAATTTTAGATTAAATTGCAATAATTGTCTCAATTCATGGAAAATATGTACAGATACCAAGAGTCCTCGACGGAGGACCCTCTAGCTCCCATACTGTAGACTTGTTTGAGAAAAAACTACTAGATGGATATCATGCTGACAACAATCAATCCCGCCTGGAGTAACAAGCGCACTGGAGTCCAAGGTATTACCAAACGATTGGATCAGTTTTTCATTAATGAAAATTGTGCTCTTGCCTTGGGGTTATTCAAGTCTTGCGTAGGACCTAGGTTGTTCTCATACCATTTCCCTATCTTCTTAAAGATTAGATCCCCAGATTTTAAACTGGGTTCTCCATTCAAATATAACTCAAGTTGGGTTGTGGATTCGGAATTCCAGTCATAAGTCATTCAAAATTGGAGGCACATCGTAGAGCTTGAAGGGAACAATGTTTGTATCCAATTGGTGGAGAATCCGCAAAGATTCAAAGAGGTGGTAATTAAGTGAAATCAGGAACATCAAAGGGCCAGGGAAGCAAACATCTTACAGATCGAGAGGCAATTATAATTTTTGTATTCAAATTATCCGATCATCTTTACTTCGGAGGTGGTAAGACAATAGGTGATTGCTTGTGAGAGTGAGAAAGAGAAGTTCTTGGAAGAAATTGAAGTGGAATGGAGGGTGAAGAGTCGATCCCTTTGGTTGAATGCAAGAAACCAATACACAAAGTACTTCTAAAATTATGAGGCACATAGGTGAAATTATAATACCATTTGTGAGGTGCAAGACTTGGAAGGTCAGGCAATCAGGGGATTCAAAAATCAATGAGATCAAGCGGTGGACCATTTCAAGCTTCTTTACTTGGATCCTGGTTTTCAATACATGGGGGGACTTCTTCTGATGTGTTATCACAAAGTCTACAACTGCCTCTATGGAGGATCCTATCCAGGATGGGCAGAGGACAGGTAGACACACTACATGACCCAAGAGTGCCTCAACCCTTACAGGTGATGAAAGTGTCACACTGGATGAAGCGGTCTTCACTTTAGGCCAAGTCGGAGCTAAAACAAGGGGGAGGCCCTAGCTAACCTGTGAAGGCTAGACGATGTCACAAACAAGACACACATAGGCAAACAAGCTTATGATGAATAGACAATGAGCAAGGTGGTCTTGATGCCAAGGCCCTGGGTCCAAGAAAATGACTACGGGATAAAATATCGTCAAGAATGAGCTAAGAAGGCTTCATAAGGAAATGAAATACTCAGCTAAATATATGTTATCCCAATAACAACAGTTTAATGAATTAGATATAGTATGATAATGTGCCAGCATAAATTAACCAAGTTGTGCTATGTGTATCTTAAACATGCAAGTAAAATAGCACAAAACGGTACGGGAATAATGTCTAGCACAAAGTGTGAATGTTTTGATACAAAATAGACGATCAAAAGCTCAAAACAAACATGCCCAAGTAATCAAACCAGCAAACAATGGAAATGCCCGAGGAGGGTGATTTCCCTCTAGGTAGACCAGTGCTCAGCAAGGGTAAATGGAGTCAAAAAGTGTTCAACCTTGGTACCTAGGGTTTTTAGAGTGTTTCTAACTTGGGTTTTAAAGTGTTTCAAGATTTGAAGATTAAACTTTAAACTGTAAATTTTGAGGGTTTTACTTATATGTGTTTCAACATTTGACTATGGAATGAGAAAAATCACAACAAGAAGAGGTCATGTACTTACTTGGAAAATTAATGGATGGATGAGGTTAATTTCCCTTTGCAAATCAACCACTCAAATGAGGCGTTTTCTTCCCAAAAAAAGCTAAGTCAATTTGCCCAAGTCGCCCTGCCAAGACATCTAGAAAAAATGTTAGCACATGCAAAACAAAAATCTAAATGAAATAGCAAGACAAATTTTCCTAACAAGACAAGAAAATTGTTGCTAAAATGAAATGATAAAATATAAATCCCAAAGCATTAGCAACAACTCTCTCTTAAGCAACAATTTTGCCAAGTAAAGGGGAGGTCGTCCTCTCCAATTGCTTGGCTAATACATCCTCCTACAACAACATTTTTTTGGGCAGAATTTTGTTTGAGATGAAAGAACAACTTATGGATTACATTGAGGCTTAGTAGAGTTCACAATCTCAATCACATCAAAGCTCACAAGACAAGTGTGGAGGAACAATATCTTTGTATTCAATTTATCAAGAGCCAAAAGTCCATTATAATGAGCCAAGCTTCTCTTAAATAGAGAAATGGAAAATAAGATCCCTAGCCCAAAATGATGAAGGTCTAAGATCTAGTCTCATCAAATCCAATCTAACTGCTAAGAGTGTCAGACACAAACATCATGAGCAAAGGATGGGGTCATTATCAATGGGTGCGCCCCTCTCTAAGTAGATACAAAGTACAAGTGATAACCATGGGTGAAAGAGGGGGGCTATAGTCTCCCTAAGGCACCCCCTTTACAATCATAAAAGGTGTGTCAAGTCATACATATCATGATGCCCCACTAATGCACCCCTAAGGAGCAAGTGCACCCCCTCTAGGAGAAATATAAAGGTGTGGACCCAACTCCTCAACAACAACTTCATGCATAGGCTCAAGACAATAGTATAAAGTCACAAAATAATCTCAAGTCATATGTTGCCCCACATTTGCCACTGAGATAAAGTTCACTAAGCCAAGGTTCACATTTAATCTTTTAATTATGTTGATAAACATGGTTGAATCTGTAATTAGCCAAATAAGATCCCTAGCCCAGAATGATGAAGGTTTGAGATCTAATCTCATCAAATCCAATCTAAATGCTAAGAGTGTCGGACACATACATCATGAGCAAAAGATGGGGTCATTATCAATGGGTGTGCCCCTCTCTAAGTAGATACAGAGTACAAGTGATAGCCATGGGTGAAAGAGGGGGTCGCCTAGGGGCTATAGTCTCCCTAAGACACCCCCTTTACAATCATAAAAGGTGTGTCAAGGCATACATATCATGTTTCCCCACTAATGCACCCCGCAAGCAGCAAGTGCACCCCCTCTAGGATAAATATAGAGGTGTGGACCCAACTCCTCAACAACAACTTCATACATAGGCTCAAGACAATAGTATAAAGTCACAAAATAATCTCAAGTCATATGTTGCCCCACATTTTCCACTGAGATAAAGTTCACTAAGCCAAGGTTCACATTTATCTTTTAATTATGTTGATAAACATGGTTGAAGTTGTAATTAGCCAAATAAGATCCCTATCCCAAAATGATGAAGGCCTGAGATCTAATCTCATCAACTCCAATCTAACTGCTAAGAGTGTCTGACACATACACCATGAGCAAAGGATGGGGTCATTATTAATGGGTGTGCCCCTCTCTAAGTAGATACAAAGGACGAGTGATAACCATGGGTGAAAGAGGGGGTTGCCTAGGGGCTATACCTAAGGAACCCCCTTTACAATCATAAAATGTCTGCCAAGGCATACATATCATGTTGCCCCACTAATGCACCCCCTTTAGGAATAATATAGAGGTGTGGGCCCAACTCCTCAACAACAGCTTCATACATAGGCTCTGTAACACCCCGGTTTTGACCCCGTTCGCATTTAAATACTATGATGTAAATAATCATGGTCTAGATCTCAAGGCAAAAGCCCCACCATCGATTTAGTGTTTATGTTTTGGCGATTAAGATTTAGGCCGATGGTGTTTTTATGCTAGTTGAACGTTATAAGTTTGGACAACATGTTAATTTGCAATTTTTAATTAAAAATCCTACAGCCAGCTATGTCAATGCAACAAAATGAGATGGGGGCATGATTCTTCCAATGTATAAGGGGGGGATTGGAAGAGTGGGAAGAAACTCGAAATGGGCAGAGCACCATTTCTGGGAAAAATGTTTTTAAATTTTCTTGGGTAAGAAAACACCAAAAAAACGCCTGCCTTTCCCTCATGTAGTCACGTTTCACCTTCCCCTCACGATTTTGGACCGTGTTGAATGTTTTGGGCAAAGGGGGATTCTGGCATTCACGCAGCAAGAAAAACCGCTCCGAGTCTTGATCCTTCATGAATTTTACTGTTCTGTGAACTATTTTCCTTTTTACGATTTTCTTGTCTGCTAGTCGTTTCCTGAATGCGAATGCCCAAAATCCGATTTTTGTTTTTGAATTGAATGACCAGCAAATGATTTCGTTTTTGGTAATTACAGTAGTCGGTCTGGCTCAGGCAATGCTCAGAAATTCATAATTGTTGTGTGTGTGTGTGTATTCCTTGGCTTCTGTTACATTTTGTTAATCCAAGAACTGAGATCGCTCTGTGTACATCCTCATTTGACATCTGAATTGATTCGGGGAATGCAATGGAGTCTAGACTTGCTTGATAAACCTAATGTGTGAAGGAACCTCACAGACCAATCTAGAGGGTTGGTTCTCTTCTTTATATACCCTGAATAGCACTCAAAGGGAAGGCATGGCCTGAGGGACTGTGTAGCAGAGAAGGGGATGCTTCCTTGTGTTGGGTGTGTAAATGTTTAAAAGTCACGCTAGATCCGGTGTAGGTGTCCATAGCTCTGGGATTGAGCTCACTAGCTTAGCAATCAGTCTTTCCACCTCCCTGGCATCCTGATAAACTCATATGTTGGCTTGGCTGTGTCTCGTGTGAATCTTGGCTAAGTGTAAACCACTGTCTATGTAAGCCTGATAAACCCAACTGGAAGGATGGCTTGGCTGGTGTTGAGGCCTGGAAATTCGCAGGCGGCAACAGTAAGGGATTCTCCCCAATCAACGTTCCCAACTAGCCCATTGACTGTTTGGAATAGGTAATCCATCCGGTTGGTGGTCCGGCTACCGTAGGTCAAGAAACAAAACAAAGGCTTTACTGGTTGCGGCCCGGCCCACCAAGTTTTTGTATTTTGACTTTAAGAAATGAGATGCAAGTGCCTAACTAAATACAGGGTGATCAAGGTGCAGGGAGCGGTCACAATGTGATGCGCAGGTTCTTACCTATCGTCTTATGCTCGCAAGCAGCTAAATCAGATATAAAAGCCACAATTAACTATCTTAACTATCCCTAGGGAGTAAGGTCATCATTTTGGGTGAGCAATACATTTTGTACATGCATTATGAAGAATCACAGGTAGCTGATATTTCTTTCAAGACACATGAACACTTCAAGATATTCAAATAACCAGATAGCCAATCATTTTATAACAACATTCATTACTCACAGTGAAATCAATATCCCAGAAACTACTGAAGAACATTCAACAAGAACATAGGTTCATAACATTAAATACTCTTATAGTAAATGAAACACAGCTGAAAACGAAATAGTTCCTCTTCAACATTATTCATTGCATTGCATTGATACATTCCACTTTTTACTCTCTTCAACAGGCAAAAAATTGTAGTTTCCTTTGCAAAACGAAGTAGTTCCTCTTACAAGCAAACATTTACAAAATTTTCCAGGGGAAAAAGCCCTTTCTTCTTCCCACTTTCAAATATTTAAACTACAACTACTAAGTGCTTCGTTTTCCTCCCCAGACGCGTGGTCTTTCAGTTTCTTCAACGCTTCATATTCCGATCTTTTGTCAGTAGGTGATCATGAAACACGTGGTAATTGATCCGTTTTTGGGATCATGCCTTTACAGCTCCGAACTTCATTCTCCATTTGCCTCGTTTCAGTCATACCTCCGCCAAGCGGGTTAGTCTTTCTTCTTATCGTGGTGGATTGACCGGTCTCCTTGAAACTGCCTGCAGTTAATTCACGAGCATGATTCAACAACAAATATTATCAATTAACCACCATCTTACAAGGAAATGGCTGGGTGCACCACATACGGGCCTGGCAAAATATCCTATGGTCACCGGCGGGAAAAAAAAATCAAGTCGGCAGTCAGAAGGAAGTGAGCTCGGGGGCCAGGAGGATCTGCCAACCACAACGTCGGGCGAGGCTTAAGTCGCAGCAAAGCGAAACGCGGGCGGGATATGCCATAAATCAGACGTCGGACGGTTTTTTAGTTTCGGAAACCAGAAGACTCTAGGAGCCGCAACGGCGGAGGAGGAAAGCTAGAGGATACACGGAGCGGACGAGAGAACTTAGTCGGACGTAGGAAGACACTCAGATCGGGAGCGGAAGAGATCACCCAGCCGCAACGGCGGAGGAGGAGAGGCTACGGGCAAGCGATCGAAGGCTAAAATGAATCGGGCGTCGGATGGGTTCAGACTTTGGACGAAGAAAAGATCTTGGAGCCGCAACGGCGGAGAGGCTAAGACTTTGCAGCTTCCGATCCAACAGCAAAAAAAGGCCCAATTACGGGAAAACTCAAGGATTTGAACAGCGTTAACAACCAAAGTCGTTTTCTTCGCAAAGGCTTCCTTGAAGAACAAAATTTTACTTCTTCACGGCCAGAAATCCACGACTTAACTGAAATTGAACATGGCATGAATAAACCTGCTGGCATCCAATCTTCAAAGTAAAACGAAAAGAAGATATGCCCGAGAGGCTCAAGCATTTTAACGATCCAACCAGGCAAAATGATGAGGAGGGGCCCAGAATTTAAATAAGAATAATTTTGGGGAGGACAGTTGCGGCAGCAACAACTGGTGATTTCCTGGTGAACCTAGGTCTCTGGGTGATTATACTTTGAGCAACAGACTGTTTAACCATAATGCTTCTAATGAATTCTTCCAGCCATATGGATTCCTCGACCAACAGAGGTGTGTACCTTAATCATTGATGATGGTCCCTTTGGGGGAAGTGGAAACCGAAACCTTCAAGTCCAGATAACTCTGTTGGGGCCAGAGGATGAGTTTCATTATTACCTCTGTCTTCAAGTAGTTAACAGCGTGGACACCACAGGATCGCAGCAGATAGTAAACAGCAGTATTCGTTTGTTCCTCGTTCCCATGCCATTTTAACACTCTTGTGCTTTTGGACTTTTGTCCCTTTCATTTGAGTCTTTCTGTGCGCCTTTCTTACTGAATTTTAATTCAGGATCCTCTATCCCATAGTGTCCTTTTGTGTGAGTGGTATATTTTAAGCTTCAGCTCACGGGCGGAGAGGATCTTTTGGCCTTAAGTACTTATGATTCAGCACTTGCTTTGATTTATGATGCTTTTATAGAGGTCTTGACTCTTTATTCGCCTTTTGGCATTCTTCTCTTGGCATGGGATCATTTATATTTAATACACTGTTCACCCTGCTTCTTTCCGTGGGTCCTTTGCTGTTGCTCCTTTAACATTTCAAGTGTGATATGGATGGAACCCCGACATAGTACTCCAGACCCCTCTAATCCAGTTTAATTCACAGGGGTTAAGCAGGACTTCAATGTATACAACATTTTATTCGAGAAAACTGTTAAGCTGGAAGAAAGCTTTTAGCAATACACAGGCTGACACTTAACATATTTGCTATTCCCAAAAACCTTAATTTCCTCCAGACAACCACAAGTTCGTTCCCCTTATTGAAAATCAAAACTAAAATTTAAATAAAATGAAAGCATGACTCGAAAACAACTCTACAGCTTATTTATATACAAGGTAGAAAAAATCAAAGACACTCAAGAAAAGTAAGGCTTGAGAACCAAACCATTAACTGGCAAGTTCTCCTCCCATCCCTGTAAATCTTGCAGCTTATAAGTAGCAAGGCCAAGTTTGGCTACAATCTGAAAGGGGCCTACCCATAACTGCTGGAATTTGGTATGCTTTCCTTTCTCATCATGGGGGTGGTCCCATTTGAGGACTAAGTCTCCCACTTCAGAGTCTTTTGTCCCAGCTTTATGCTTGTCAAACCATCTCTTAACTGACTCTTGCTTTTGTTTAAAACGTTCTTTAGCCTTGGATCTAGCCTCTTCTGCTTTCAGGAGATTATATATTCTTATTTGTAGAACTTCATCATCCGACCCCCTAGACTCTTGAGCTAGTATGGAGGCTGGTAGCATGAGATTGGGAGGCAAAATAGCTTCCTTACCATACACAAGGGTATAGGGTGACACTCCTATTGCAGACTTGGGGGTGACTCTGTCAGCCCACAAGGCATTGGGTAAGGCTGAGTGCCAACTTCGCTGGTTTTCTATTACGGTCTTCTTTAGGATTCTAATGAGGTTTTTATTTGAGGATTCAGCCAGGCCATTCCCTTGCGAATAGTAGTTAGCAGAATAATGTAATTTTATTCCTTTGTCATGAGCAAATGCAGTTAATTTAATTGATGAAAAGTATTTAGCATTATCAAAAACTAATGAAATTGGAACTCCAAACCTGGTCATGATATGATCTTGTAGAAAGCAGATGACATCGTCCTCGTTGATCTTGCGCAACGGGATAGCTTCGACCCAGCGGGTGAAATAATCAGTCGCAGTGAGAATGTACTTGTGCAGCAGGGAAGAATTTGGTTTTATTTCCCTTATAATGTCCAACCCCCATTGTTCAAATGGTTCAGTGATCATAACAGGCTTTAGGGGTGCGGCTGCCTTGGGCTGTCTTCCACCACACCTTTGACAAATATCACACTTCCTGACATGTGCAAGTGCATCCTTGAAGAGTGTAGGCCAATAGTAACTGGCTCTAAGGATTTTGTGGGCTGTAGTGTCGCCGGAATAATGTCCCCCAGCCGGACCGTCATGTAATTCTGCCATTACTTTCTTTGCATCTTCCTTTTCTAAACACCTAAGGAGAACCCCGTCATAATTCTTTCTGAATAACACTCCTTCAACAAGATGATAGGAGGCTGATTTGAGACGCAGAGCTCTTCTTTGTTTGGAATTCCAATGTTCTGGTAATATCCCCGACTGTAAGTAATGCACAAGGTCCCTATACCAGGACTCAGGAGCTGTAAACAGAGGGCATACATCCATTACATGCAATTCGGCTTCCTCTTCCAATGCTTGTTCTTCATTGTTTCTACTTCCAGTCATCAATTTGCATAGCCCTTGGCCTTTCACTATAGTAGCCGGTTTGAATTCAAGGTCGTATTCTTGAAGGGCTGTTACCCAGTTGCCCCTTCTTTCTCCTAACTCTTTCTGAATGAGAAGAGATCTTACTGCTGGGTAAGGGACTATTACCTTGGTCCGATTTTTTAATATATAAGGCCTGAAAAGCTTCACTGCCTTAAATAATGCGTAAGCCTGCTTATCAATGGCTGGGTAGTTTAATTCAGCCCCTTGAAGCCCAGTGCTCATGAAAGCGATTGGGAATTCATCACCCCCATCCTCTTTTTGTGTAAGCACGGCTGCCAATCAATCATCGGATGCAAATGTGTACATAATGAAGTCTTTATCGAAGTCTGGACTTTTCAGGGAAGGCGCATGGGCAACATCAGTCTTGATTTTGTTAAAAGCAGTCTTTTCAGTTTCAGTCCACTTAAACTGTGCATTCTGCTTGACCATCTGCTGCAGTGGCTTGACAGTCTGAGCAAAATAAGGCACAAACCTACGCACGAAGTTTATTGTCCCCATGAAGGATTGCATTCCTTTTTTATTATGGGGCATGGGGATTTGTTCAATGGCCTTGATTCTTTCTGGGTCTATAGATATACCTCTCTTTGAAACTATATGCCCCAGTAATTTGCCTTATGTGACCGCGAATACGCACTTCTTAGGATTGAGGGAAATGCCATACTTCCGACAGCGCTCGAAAATTTGCTTTAGGTGGAACTCGTGCTCCCCTCTTTTCTTTGAAAATATTGTGATATCATCAAGGTAGACCACCACACTTCGTCCAATCAGTCCACAGAAATCTATGTCCATAGCTCTCTGAAATGTCGCGCCAGCATTAATCAGTCCAAAAGGCATTCTTCTATATGCGAAAGTTCCCCATTTAGTTCTGAACATTGTCTTCATTCTATCTTCCTCGGCCACTAACACTTGGTTGTAGCCAGAGAATCCGTCTAACAATGAGGACAATTCAGAACCAGCAACCATCTGTAGCAATATCTCCATGGGAGGCACCGGATAGTTGTCTTTGTCTGAGGCGCGGTTTAAATTTCTGAAATCCACACACAGTCTGATTTCTCCCGACTTTTTTCTGACCGGCACCAAATTTGACACCCACTCTGAATGCCGGACTTTAAAAATAATCCTAGCGTCCAGCAATTTTTTCACCTCGCTTTGAATGAGTGGCTCCAACTTGGGGTGCATCTTCCTTAACGGTTGCTGATATGGCTTGACACCTGCTTTAATAGGTATGATATGATTAATAATGCTGGTGTCGTAGGTCTTCAAATCTGCGTAAGTCCAGGCAAAGACATCTTTGTACTGCTTGAACAAATTGACAAACCTATCCCTTTCGGTAGGTGAACAGCATTTGCCGAGGTTCACAAACTTAGGATCCGTCTCAGTCCCCAAGTTTATCAGTTCGACCTGCAGGGTTGAGCTGTGCGTCTTTACATTCGTGGGTCTTCGGAATTTTTCATTCAAGTCAAACATCTTCTCTAATGTTCTGACTCCTTTAGGGATGAAATTGTCAAATTTCATCTCGGCTTGGTGTTTTTCATCATTGATGATCGCTCCTTTGAATGCATCCTCATTGGTCAAACATTCTATGATTTGCTGGTCATCATCGAACAACCTCAGATTGGTGATCATATCTGGTACGGAGGGCTTGAAAAGTAATTCAATAGAACATCTGTTATTAGTGGGTACCAGCCTGGTAGCTGATGTGGCCAAAAGATCAGCGATCGCGTTTTTCATTCTTAGGATTGAAACAATATTGAATGCATGAAAACATTTAAGCAAATCCCATACCTCGCTTTGGTAAGCTTTCAAGTGGGGGGAAACACAATATATTTGATTTCTTATCTGCTTTACAACTATTTCTGAGTCCCCAAAAACTTTTAAATTACTAACCTTTAGCTCAATCGCTTTCTTGAGTCCTTGCAGCAGTGCTTCATACTCAGCTGTATTGTTAGTACACTCAAACTCTAATCTACAGGACAGGAAGTGTTTATTTTTTTGTGGATCAATGAGGATGCAGCCGGCCCCTGACCCTTCTAAGGTTTTAGATCCGTAAAAAAAACAAAGTCCAAAAAACATTATCTACTGAAAAAGAATCTACTTCTACTGCTAAATCTACTATTTTACAATCAAAATCATCAGCCTGCGAGAATCGAAGGAGTTCAAGCTGGGTGTCAGATGTGTCACTGGCCTTCTCCGCTTGATAGTTCCCTAGTTCCAGTTCAAGAAAGTAGTTTCCCAACACAGGTTCGACTGGTATATTCTTCTCATCCAGTTGGGTAACATTGTACTTCATGTGAGGCTCTCTCAAAACCTTAATATGATTGGGTCTTCCTTTGTACGGCAACCACAGGTGTGACCAATCTGAGGCGAAGTATCCATTCAATTTAGCTGACCAATATCTGCTCAGGAACAGGCCATAAGCGTCTGGTATATCAGCCACCACGATGTTGATAACTTGGCATACTTTGTCGTTTGATGACAGACGAATTAGAACATCCTCCATTTCACCAATTACCTTAACGTCTGTTCTATCCAATTGCACCACCCTCCACGTGGTTGGCTTAAACTGCCCATTGATTTTCTTACATACTGATACGGGCATGACATTAATTGACGCCCCTGAGTCTACTAGACAATTGTGAATGTTATGATTAAAAATTTCAAATGTCAGGAGGAAGGGTGGCTGTTTAGTTTTAGACTTACCTCCAGTGCTAGCTTCTCCAATTTCTTCTTCGTCCCAAGGCTGATTATCAGCAGGCAGCTTTTTTTCTGACGTTTCAAGTGCCTTGAACAACTTTTCTTTCTGCTGGGGTACTTTGCACATTTCAAACAGCGGGACATTTGCCTTTATCTTCTTTAAATCTTCAACAATGTCATATTCAATTTGTTGTTTAATGGACTGAGATTTATCAGAACTCACCCTCTCTTCGTTCGGCTCGGGCAACATTTTGTCATGCTTGGGATCTTGGCTGGTAATAGTGAATTCCAGAACCTTATCAGTCAAGGATTTATCTTGAAATTTTTTCTTGATGTTTCTTTGCAGCCTTCTGATCTTTGGAAGTAAAAGACTGTCATCACTAATCGTCCCTTGGCTTCTAGTTGTCACGTTAGCTTCCCTGACATCCTTGTGTCCCTGAGTATTTTTATCTTCTGCATCGAGCAAGGAGACAGAATTCCATAATGCCATGGTCTCTTCTTCCTGTCCCTTTGTAGAGGTAGAAACAACACTTTCTTTCTTTTCATCATCATCTTCTTCCGTTAGTCTCGAATCTAACATCTGATTCATAACTAACGTCATTGAATTTATCCATTGCGGACAATTCCTTTCGGAGTGAGGCTGCTGGTGAAAGGTGCAGAAATTTTCCATCCCTATCTCTGTCAGGTTCATAGATGCAGTATTGTGAGGAGGAGGTTGGGACTGATTGTTCTCCTCCCTTTTCTTATAATAAGGCCTGTAGAACTTCTGTGTTTCCTTCTCTTTTTCCAAGTCTATGATCTTATTAGACATCTTTTGCATCATTTTGGCCATATTCTCCAGGTCTGGTGACTTTTCTTCCTTAGGCTTATTGAACAGTAAGGTCTTCCTTCCTGCGCCTCTTTCTCCCGGTTGTTCCGGATAGTCTTCGATACTTTCTCTTTCCGCTTCTACCATTTCTGCTTCTTCGTAGGTCTCTGTCAAAGTAGGCTTGGCCCTACCTTTAGCAAACATGGCCAAATCTGGACCCAAAGCTGAAGTGTAGTACTCAATTAGTACTTTATCCGAAGGCTTGTCTGTTTCGGAATTTTTTTTTAGATATGCTGCAAACCTTTGCGTGAAACTGTGTACCTTTTCTTTTTTCTCCTTCTTCAAAGCACACAGTCCTTTCATGAGGGCCGCGTGAGTCTTTTGAACTGCATACTTACTTCTGAAAATTCTCTTGAAAGTATCCCAATCTGGGATAGAATTAGCAGGCAACCCAAAGTACCAAGATGCAGCAGCTCCTTTGAGTGTATGCGGGAAAAGTTTGCACACTACATCCTCATGTTCCCCAGCCCTCAGACCTTCTATTGCCAAGTAGAAACTTTGTAGGTGATCGTCCACCAGGATCTTCTCATTGGGGTCAAATTTAGGCAATAACTTCTCAAAGGCTTGAGGTAGGTCATGCAAAGGGGGAGTCAGGTTTAGGGGTGACCTGGCTTTCCATGCAGGTGGTGGATTAGGTGGATTGGGAGGAGGTTGGTTGGCGTTAACACCGGCCATGAGTTGAGGTGGAGAGTGAGGAGGTGAACCAACAGGGGTGTGAACAGGAGAACTGTAAGGGGTGTCTGGGCCTACTTGGTTCAAAGGCAATTCAACTTCCTGTAAGGTGGTTTCCACAAGTTCTTCCCAGTCTCCAACCAACACTGAATCTTCTACTATAGGACGGTCTTTCTTCTTGTACTCTCTTCTAGGCAATTCGCGGATAATCGGCAACCCTCCAATCTTCTTTACATAAGCACGAGTATGTCTTCTCAGATCGTTAACAATTTCGTTGCGAACAGGATATAGATGTTCTCTGTTTTCTTCTTCCGGAATTGGATTACGCCGTCCATTACTTTCTGGACTGTAACCAGCGGAATAATCTCGGTAAAACGGGTTTCCTCGGCCAGCCATGCACTGGCGGCCCTCCTTCTAGCGCCAAAACTGTTGAGGCCTGGAAATTCGCAGGCGGCAACAGTAAGGGATTCTCCCCAATCAACGTTCCCAACTAGCCCGCTGACTGTTTGGAATAGGGAATCCATCCAGTTTGCGGTCCGGCTACCGTAGGTCAAGAAACAAAACAAAGGCTTTACCGGTTGCGGCCCGGCCCACCGAGTTTTTGTATTTTGACTTTAAGAAATGAGATGCAAGTGCCTAACTAAATGCAGAGCGATCAAGATGCAGGGAGCGGTCACAATGTGATGCGCAGGTTCTTACCTATCGTCTTATGCTCGCAAGCAGCCAAATCAGATATAAAAGCAACAACTAACTATCTTAACTATCCCTAGGGAGCAAGGTTATCATTTTGGGTGAGCAATACATTTTGCACATGCATTATGAAGAATCACAAGTAGCTGATATTTCTTTCAAGACACATGAACACTTCAAGATATTCAAATAACCAGATAGCCAATCATTTTATAACAACATTCATTACTCACAGTGAAATCAATATCCCATAAACTATTGAAGAACATTCAACAAGAACATAGGTTCATAACATTAAATACTCTTACAGTAAATGAAACTCAGCTAAAAACGAAATAGTTCCTCTTCAACATTATTCATTGCATTGCATTGATACATTCCACTTTTTACTCTCTCCAACAGGCAAAAAATTGCAGTTTCCTTTGCAAAACGAAGTAGTTCCTCTTACAAGCAAACATTTACAAAATTTTCCAGGGGAAAAATCCCGTTCTTCTTCCCACTTTCAAATATTTAAACTACAACTACTGAGTGCTTTGTTTTCCTCCCCAGACGCGTGGTCTTTCAGTTTCTTCAACGCTTCATATTCCGATCTTTTGTCAGTAGGTGATCATGAAACACGTGGTAACTGATCCGTTTCTGGGATCATGCCTTTACAGCTCCGGACTTCATTCTCCATTTGCCTCGTTTCAGTCATACCTCCGCCAAGCGGGTTAGTCTTTCTTCTTATCGTGGTGGATTGACCGGTCTCCTTGAAACTGCCTCCAGTCAATTCACGAGCATGATTCAACAACAAATATTATCAATTAACCACCATCTTACAAGGAAATGGCCGGGTGCACCACATACGGGCTTGGCAAAATATCCTATGGTCGCCGGTGGGAAAAAAAAATCAAGTCAGCAGTCAGAAGGAAGTGAGCTCGGGGGCCAGGAGGATCTGCCAGCCGCAACGTCGAGCGAGGCTTAAGTCGCAGCAAAGCGAAACGCGGGCGGGATATGCCATAAATCGGACGTCGGACGGTTTTTTAGTTTCGGAAACCAGAAGACTCTAGGAGCCGCAACGGCAGAGGAGGAAAGCTAGAGGATACGCGGAGCGGACGAGAAAACTTAGTCGGACGTAGGAAGACACTCAGATCGGGAGCGGAAGAGATCACCCAGCCACAACGGCGGAGGAGGAGAGGCTACGGGCAAGCGATCGAAGGCTAAAATGAATCGGGTGTCGGATGGGTTCAGACTTCAGACGAAGAAAAGATCTTGGAGCCACAACAACGGAGAGGCTAAGACTTTGCAGCTTCCGATCCAACAGCAAAAAAAGGCCCGATTTCGGGAAAACTCAAGGATTTGAGCAGCGTTAACAACCAAAGTCGTTTTCTTCGCAAAGGCTGCCCTGAAGAACAAAATTTTACTTCTTCACGGCCAGAAATCCACGACTTAACTGAAATTGAACATGGCATGAATAAACCTGCTGGCATCCAATCTTCAAAGTAAAACGAAAAGAAGATATGCCCGAGAGGCTCTAGCATTTTAACGATCCAACCAGCCAAAATGATGAGGAGGGGCCCAGAATTTAAATAAGAATAAATTTGGGGAGGACAGTTGCGGCAGCAACAGCTGGTAGCATGATAAACCCATCTGTTGGCTTGGTTGTGACTTGTATAAACTTTGGCTATGTGTAAATCACTGCCTGTGTAAGTCTAATAAACCCAACTCGAAGGATGGCTTGGGTGGTAGCTTGATAAACCCATCTGTTGGCTTGGCTGTGACTTATATAAACTTTGGCTATGTGTAAATCACTTCCTATGTAAGTCTGATAAACCCAACTGGAAGGATGGCTTGGCTGGTAGCCTGATAAACCCATATGTTGGCTTGGTTGTGACTTGTATAAACTTTAGCTATGTGTAAATCACTGCCTGTGTAAGTCTGATAAACCCAACTGTGTTGGCTTGGCTGAGTTTTATTGTATCCTTGGCTATGGGGAAGTCTGCTAGTGTTCCTTATTCCTTGGGGAAATCATGCCCGGCTCGGGGTGGCAGTGCTGCTGAGAGATTGATGAGCACACTAGCTTATGGTTGGGTGGAACGTTGCAGCGACATAGCTGGTTACGGGACAAGCATCTGATAAATATAAGTATCTCTTGTGTTTCAATCCCTGCAACTGTACTTGTTTGTAAATTAATATGAAATGATGAATGCTTGAATGAAATGTGTTGTGTTTCAGCTGTATATTTCATGAATGATGCATATATGTGTGTAATTACTTCAATGAATTTTCTAAGTTGTTATGAAGTTAGATCGACTGGATTGGTGATGGCCTGGATGTTGGAAATCAGTTTTATACTTAGAAATTTTCGTGAGTATATCGAATTTACACGTTTTCCCTTCCGCAATTCCCTTTCCGCAACTTGCGGGATGTGAAAATGCGCCTTGCAAAAGTTTGGACTCTGCATTTTCCCTTCTGCAATTCCCTTTTCGCAACTTGCGGGATGCAGGATGTAGGATGCGGAAATGTTGTTTGGCGAAATCTGCTTTCCGCAATTCCCTTTCTGCAACTTGTGGGATGCGGAAATGTCGTTTGGCGAAATCTGCTTTCCGCATTTTCCTTCTGCAATTCGCGGGATGCGGAAATGACTATGGTAACTTTTGATTTCCGTAACTTTAATATCCGCAATGGCTATTCCGCATGCAGGATGCAGTATGCAGAATGCGGCATGCGAGGTGCGAGAGTGAAATTTTGATATATTTTCGATTCCGCAAGTGAAGCTCTCCACCCATTGATTTTCTGCGGGATGATTCTCCACCGTTCGATCTCTCTGCGATTGGGGAAGATAAAGAGTTATACACGGTCTGGATCAGAATGTTAGTAGGAGAAATTCTTGCTTGTGTAGATCTTTAAAGAAAAAAAAGAATCCGGAATCTTCATACGAATGCAGAATCAAAGATAGGTAACTCAGGTAGAAGAGTTGGGTCGCGTTCTCTCCTCCGGGGCGGGAGGGGACGTGACAGTGTGGTATCAGAGCTGCTGGTTGCAACGTTGGGCCTGGATGGGCCAGAAAGAAAAGTGGTTACAGTATTGGGCCTCAATGGGCCGAGTTGGACAGTTACAGAACTGTTGGTTAATAGTTCTAATGTATTGTTGGTCGCATAACAACGAAAAACTGCCATGGAAGTGGGTAAGTGATTTTGGTTTTGATTATATCTAATAGTTTTGTTATCTAACACATTTTTGCAGAATTATAGTCACCTTCAGAAAGGGCACTGTGATTCTGAATAGTTGGTTCAACCATGAGAACAGATGATATGAATGATTATGCACAGGACGCCAATGTGCACGAGGAAGATGATATGGGGGAAAATGTCAGAATTGGAAATGCTGAGACAGAGTCTAATGGGAGAAGGTTTCAAGATACTCCCCCAGACTTTGCAGGCACCATGAGAAGCCTTAGGGTGGAGATACAGAGCTACAGAGTAGACAATGAAAGATTGATTAAGGCTCAGGAGGAGAAGAATCAACTGAACACAGCCATATTACACAGTTTGACAGACATTCGGAGAAAGATGAACTTTGGGGACTGGATAGTAAAGTCAGAAGGAAGTAAGAACACTGCTAGAGGAAGAAAGCGATCTCCTAGTGGGTCGTCTGACTTTGAAAAATCCACTGATGGTTCAAGCTTTTCCTCTCATGAGAATAAAAGGAAGAGATCTCCTAGTGGGTCGTCTGACTCTGAAAGATCCACTGAAGATTCGGGCTCTTCATCTCACAAGAGTAGGAGGAAGTGGCGTTACCAAAACTGCTCACGAGATGAATTCTGGAAGGAAAAGCCATCTACCTTCAATGATGAGGTAAATACTGGTCAATAAGCTGAAGCTTGGCTTCTGGGAATAAGAAAATATTTCCAAGTCCAAGATTATTCTGGAAATATGAAAGCTCGAGTAGCCATTTTCAATATGACAGGAAGAGCATCTATTTGTTGGGAGCACTTCAGGAAAGTAAAGAAGATAAATGAAAGGAAGATTGTCTGGAAACAATTCCAGAAATATTTCAAGCAGAAGTACCTCTTTGACCGGTACTATGATGATAAAATCAAAGAATTTCATGGGATGAGATTGGGACAATAGACTATGGAGGAATATGCAAACAAGTTCTTGGAACTGTTGAGGTGTGTCAGGTATATTAAAGATGAGAAGGTAAAAATCCAGCGCTTTCTGAGTGGACTGTCTCAGTCCTACAAAGACCAAATCGAGTTCTATGAACCCAGAACTCTAGAAGAGGTGATAACAAAAGCTAAGTACTGCTATGAGCAAAGCAAAAGCACACTTGACTACCAAAAGGCGTGGAAGAACAAGATGAATGAGAAGTCTGATCAGAGGAAGAGAGGTTTCAAACCTCTAACTTCCAAAATTAATGGAAGCAACCATTCCAAGCTAAGAAGCAGCCAGCCAGAGTAATGGGAGAAAAGCCAAGAGAACCGCAACATAACAAAGAGCCTCTCTAGTGTTGGAAATGCAGATGACCCCATCTGCACAGGTTTTGTCCAGTGAAGAATGATAATGCAAGGCCAACATACAATATTCAAGAGGCAGAAACAATGGGACAAGTAGCAAGGGTCGTACCTAGAATTTATGTAGCACTGGAAGACCGCCAGGCAGATCACCAGTCAACGGTGGTTGAAGTTGCAAGTTAGATTGTTAAGCAATCTATTTATATTTTAATTGACCCTGGTTCTAATCACAATTATATTTCTCCTAGAGTAGTGGAGGTTTGTGCTCTTAGGAAAGCAAAGCATAGCAAGTTGTGGTTAGTTCAGCTAGCCACTGGAACTAAGAGAAAAATTAATGAAGTGGTGGAGAAACGTCCATTGGTGATGAATGGACTGAGCACTTGCGTAGATTTGAACGTTCTACCACTCGGTTCCTATGATGTTCTCATTGGAATGGATTGGTTAGAAGCTCACAGGGTGAAGCTTGATTGTTATAACAAAACTTTTGAATGCATGGATGGAGAAGGGAACCCAATAGTTGTAAAATGCATACCAAAGGTAATTTCTGTAAGGCAGATTTTAGCGATGCAATTGAAGAAGTTTTGTAGAAAAGGTTGTCAGTTGTATGCAGCCCATATTGAGGAGCCAGCAGGGAATGAAACTCTCAAGTTGGAAGACTATCACGTGTTGCAAGAATTCAGAGATGTTTTTCCTAATGAGATTCCAGGGCTTCCTCCAAAGAGAGACATTGATTTCACGATTGAGCTTGTGTCAAGAGCAGCACCAATGTCCAAAGCACCTTACAGAATGAGTACACCAGAAGTATTAGAGTTGAAGATGCAGCTACAATAATTGTTGGAGAAAAAGTATATCAGGCCGAGTGTGTCTCCTTAGGGAGCACCAGTTCTGTTCGTGAAGAAGAAAGATGGTACACTTAGATTTTGTATTGATTACAGGCAGCTGAACAAAGTCACGATGAAGAACAAATATCCCTTACCGAGAATTGATTACCTCTTTGATCAAATGGAAGGAGCAAAGGTATTTTCCAAGATTGACTTGAGGTTTGGTTACCATCAGGTGAGAATCAAGGACGAAGACATTCATAAGACAACCTTCAAAACAAGGTATGGACATTATGAGTTTGTAGTGGTACCATTTGGTCTCACAAATGCACCAACAACATTTATGTGCCTTCTGAATAGTGTCTTTAGCAGGTATTTGGACAAATTCGTTCTTGTTTTCCTTGATGACATTCTTGTTTATTCTAAAAATGAAGAAGAGCATGAAGAACATTTGAGACTAACATTGCAATTTCTTAGAGAACATCAGATGTATGCAAAGCTAAGCAAGTGTGACTTCTATAAAGATAGAATTCAGTACTTGGGTCACATTATTTCAAAAGAGGGTATATATGTGGACCCTGCAAGATTGAAGCTATTAAGAATTGACCTACTCCAAAGAATGTGATAGAGGTAAGATCCTTTATGGGGCCTGCAGGATACTACATGAGATTCATTGAAAGATTCTCCACGGTTGCACATGCTATAACTTCTTTGCAAAGGAAGGGGATAAAGTTTGAATGGACCTCGAAGTGTGAAGAAAGTTTCCAGTGGTTAAAGTATCTTCCCACCAATGCATCGGTCTTAAAATTTGTAGACATAGAGAAAGATTTTGTGGTATGTACGAATGCATGCGGTCAAGGACTTGGAGGAGTTCTTATGCAAGACAACCACGTGATATGCTATGAATCCAGAAAGCTGAAGGAGCATGAGAGGAATTATGCCATTCATGATCTGGAACTTGCAGCCATAGTACATGCTCTCAAGATGTGGAGGCATTACTTGATGGGCAGAAAATTTGAGTTAAGGATAGACCACTGTGGTCTGAAATATTTGTTTGATCAACCTACTCTAAATGCTAGGCAAGCTAGATGGATGGAATTTTTATGTGAGTTTTATTTTGAAATCAAGCACATAAAAGGAAAAGAGAACAAGGTAGTTGATGCACTCAACAGAAAGGTGCAAGAGATGCATGTGACATCTATTAGTAATTTCCAATTAGATTTGAGACAATAGATTATCAATCATAATGCTGAAGATGAAATGTATGCGCAAGTAAAGGACAAATTACATCAGCAAAGCCTTGAAAAGAAGTATGAAGGCTATACGTTAGAAGAGGATGGACTTCTTACTTATAAGAGCATAATGTATATTCCAAATGTGGCAGATTTGAGGAGGGTTGTTATGGATGAAATCCATCAAACTCCATATTCTGGTCACCCAGGATATCAAAAGACAATTACTACCGCAAGGAAGCAGTACTTTTGGCCAGGCATGAAGAAGGACATGGTTGAATATATTTCAAGGTACATGAAGTGTTAGCAGGTAAAGGTGGAGCATCAACACCCAACAGGTTCATTACAACCTTTGCTGGTTCCAGAATGGAAATGGGAAGTTATTTCCCTGGATTTTATTACAGAATTTCCAATGACTTGGAGACAACATGATTCCATCATGGTTGTGGTGGACAAGTTGATGAAGGCAACTCATTTTATACCGGTTAAGTCCACGCACAAGACGGATGAAATTGCTAAGATTTTCATGAAGGAGATTTTTAAATTGCATGGATTGCCTGAGGCAATAATCTCTGACAGAGATGTCAAGTTCACCTCTAATTTTTGGAAAGGATTGTTTGCAGACTTGGGGACAAAGTTGAATTTCAGCACTGCCTACCATCCTCAGACTGATGGTTAGACCGAGAGAGTTAACCAAGTGCTTGAAGACATGCTTCGCATATATGTGATGGACAAACCATCCAAGTGGGAAGACTATTTACACTTGGTAGAATTTGCTTATAACAATGGACAACAAGCATCCTTGGGGATGAGTCCATATGAAGCTTTGTATGGCAGGAGGTGCATAACACCAGTAACTTGGGATAACCCAGTGAACAGAGTTGTGATCGGTCTAGAATTGCTCAAGGAGATGGAGCAGGAAGTTGTAAAAATCAGATAGAATCTAAAGGCAACCCATGACAGACAGAAAAGCTATGTAGATAAGCATAGGGTGAACAGAGAGTTAAGTATTGGGGATCATGTTTACCTCAGGGTGAAGGCAAAGAAAATTTCCTTGAAGCTTGGGAGTTTTGCCAAGCTATCTCCTACATACCGTGGGCCATTTGAAGTGCTTGAAAGAATAGGACCAGTTGCATATAGACTTGCATTGCCTGCTAGCACTAGGGCTCATAATGTTTTTCATGTTTCTTTGCTTAAGCAATATGTACACGATCCTAACCATGTAATAAATTGGGATGTGATGCAGGTGGAACCAGAGGGAGAGTTCCAAATCGAGCCTATGCGCATCCTCGCCAAGAAGGTCACAATGCTCCGGAATCGAGCAATAGGACAGGTAAAGGTGCAATGGGAGCACTACGGTCCTGAAGAAGCTACGTGGGAGCTGAAGGATGCCATGCGACTAGCACATTCATTTTTGTTCAATTCTGCGGATTGCTGCGGGTAGTACCAGCAAAGCATTTTTGTTCAATGTTGTAAAGCACTTAGGACAGTGCTATTGAAGGGGGAGGGGAATGTAACACCCTGGTTTTGACCCCGTTTGCATTTAAATAATATGATGTAAATAATCATGGTGTGGAGCTCAAGGCAAAAGCCCCACCATCGATTTAGTGTTTATGTTTCGATTATTAAGATTTAGGCTGATGGTGTTTTTATGCTAGCTGAACGTTATAAGTTTGGACATCATTATAATTTGCAATTTTTAATTAAAATCCTATAGCCAGCTATGCTAATGCAACAAAATGAGATGGGGGCATGATTTTTCCTAAGGATAAGGGGGGGATTGGAAGAGTGGGCAAAAATTCGAAATGGGCAGAGCACCATTTATGGGAAAAACGTTTTTAAATTTTCTTGGGTAAGAAAACACCAAAATAATGCTTGCCTTTCCCTCATGCAGTCGCGTTTCACCTTCCCCTCACGATTTTGGACTGTGTTGAACGTTTTGGGCAAGGGGGGATTCTGGCATTCACACAGCAAGCAAAACCACAATGAGTCTTAATCCTTCACGAATTTTCTTGTTTTGTGAATTGTTTTCCTTTTTACGATTTTCCTGTCTGTTAGTCGTTTCCTGAATGCGAATGCCCATAATCTGATTTGTGTTTTTGAATTGAATGACCAACAAACGATTTCATTTTTGGTAATTGCAGTAGTCGGTTTGGCTCAGGCAATGCTCAGAAATTCGTAATTGTTGTGTATGTGTGTGTATTCCTTGGCTTCTGTTACGTTTTGTTAATCCCAGAACTGAGATCACTGTGTGTACATCCTCGTTTGACATCTAAATTGATTTGGGGAATGGAAATGGAGTCTGGAATTGCTTGATAAACGTAGTGTGAAGGAACCTCATAGACCAATCTAGAGGGCTCGTTTTCTTCTTTACATACCCTGAATAGCACTGGAAGGGAAGGCATGGCCTGAGGCACCGTGTAGCAGAGAAGGGGATGCTTCCTTGTGTTGGGTGTGTAAATGTTTAGAAGTCGGGCTAGATCCGGTGTAGGTGTCCATGGCTCTGGGATTGAGCTCACTAGCTCATCAATCAGTCTTTCCACCTCCTTGGCAGCCTGATAAACCCATATGGTGTCTTGGTTGTGTCTCATGTGAATCTTGGCTAACTGTAAACCACTGTCTGTGTAAGCATGATAAACCCAACTGGAAGGATGGCTTGGCTGGTATCCTGATAAACCCATTTGTTGGCTTGGTTGTGACATGTATAAACTTTGGCTTTGTGTAAATCACTACCTGTGTAAGTCTGATAAACCCAACTGGAAGGATGGCTTGGCTAGTAGCCTGATAAACCCATATGTTGTCTTGGCTGTGACTTGTATAAAGTTTGGCTATGTGTAAATCACTGCCTGTTTAAGTCTGATAAACCCAATTGGAAGGATGGCTTGGTTGGTAGCTTGATAAACCCATCTGTTGGCTTGGTTGTGACTTGTATCTGTTGGCTTGGTTGTGACTTGTATAAACTTTGGCTATGTGTAAATCACTTCCTGCGTAAGTCTGATAAATCCAACTATGTTGGCTTGGCTGAGTTTTATTGTATCCTTGGCTATGGGGAAGTCTGATAGTGTTCCTTATTCCTTAGGGAAATCATGCCCAACTCGGGGGTGGCAGCGCTGCTGAGAGATTGATGAGCACACTGGCCTATGGTTGGGTGGAACGTTGCAGCGACAAGCATCTGATAAAGATAAGTATCTCTTGTGTTTCAATCCCTACAACTATACTTGTTTGTAAATTAATATGAAATGATGAATGCTTGAATGAAGTGTGTTGTGTTTCAGCTGTATATTTCGTGAATGATGCATTTATGTGTGTAATTAATTCAATGAATTTTTTAAGTTGTTATGAAGTTAGATCGATTGGATTGGTGATGGCCTGGATGTTGGAAATCAGTTTTATACTTAGAAATTTTCATGAGCAGATCGAATTTTCGCATTTTCCCGTCTGTAATTCCCTTTTCGCAACTTGCGGGATGTAAGATGTGGAAATGCGCCTTGCAGAAGTTTGGACTCCGCATTTTCCCTTCCGCAATTCCCTTTCTGCAACTTGCGGGATGTGGGATGCGAAAATGTTTTTTGGCGAAATCTGTTTTCCGCAACTTGCGGGATGCTTAAATGACGTTTGGCGAAACCTGCTTTTCGCAATTCGCAGGATGTGGTATGCGGAAATGACTATGGTAACTTTTTATTTCCGCAACTTTGATCTCTTCCACGGCCATTCCGCATGCGGGATGCGGGATGAGGAATGTGGGATGCGGGATGAGGAATGCGGCATGCAGCATGCGGGGTGCGAGCGTGAAATTTTGATATGTTTCCGATTCCGCAAGTGAAGCTCTCCGCCCGTTGATTTTCTACGAGATGATTCTCCACCGTTTGATCTCTCTGTGATTGGGGAAGATAAAGAGTTATACATGATCCGGATCAGAATGTTAGTAGGAGAAATTCTTGCTTATGTAGATCTTTAAAGAAAAAAAGAATCAAGAATCATCATACGAATGCAAAATCAGAGATAGGTAACTCAGGTAGAAGAGTTGGGTCGCGTTCTCTCCTCCGGGGTGGGAAGGGACGTGATAGGCTCAATACAATAGTATAAATTCACAAAATAATCTCATGTCATGTGTTGCCCCACATTTGCCACTGAGATAAAGTTCACTAAGCCAAGTTTCACATTTAATCTTTTAATTATGTTGATAAACATGGTTGAAGCTGTAATTAGCCAAAAATAGTCACTTTCCTTGCCCGGATTCCCTAACCAACTGTGCCAATGAGTTTGTAGACCCCAAATACACTAATGGTGATCACAAGAACCACCCCAATCCATTAAATATACTCTATGTGGCTCAATCCATAACAAGACAATAAAAATATGACCTTGGTAACTGATAACAAATAAAAATCTCACCGACAGGGCCGCATCATGGTGAACTAAAGCATGGAATAATGTAAGGAATCCATGTGGATGCTAAAAACCAAAAATCACACGTCCGGATCCAAAATTCTCAAGACCTCATTTCTGGTCAAATAATGGCAGAACTAAAGTTGTGAAGGCATGTAAGCACAAGAGGATGTTAAGATGTTCCCTTATTTATGTTAGTATACTAACGAAAACACTAAGAAACAAGCTATAATGATCCATCATAAAACAAAAAATAAACTAGGCCTAAGTTAGAGCAGATTATTACCTTTTCAACAAGCCTCCAATGTATGCACACTTATAGTCTTAGTCATCTTGCTAGCCATGGGTGAGGTGATCAAACAAGGCTTAAGGTAAAGGGAGTACTTGTACTTTGATGTTAAGATCCTTTGGACAAGCAGGGGAAAACATGAGCCACAGTGACATAAGCATGATGGAGAATAATAGGGAATTTAAGTGTCTCACAAATGGATAGAGTGTTTAGGAAACCACCACTAGACTCTAACAAGGTGCTCTGTGGCTCACATCCAAGCTTTCCTCAAGCTCCATAAGGATATTTTCTAGAACCCTGTGATGAGTTCACAGGTGACTGTAATGCGATGAGGTTCTAGGGGACACTTTGAATTAGTTGTCCCTTGCTCCATATCATGTCCCAGCCCTTAGGCTCCATGAAGCATAATCATTACATTTATTTCATTTACATGTCACCAATCAATCATTTAGATTTGGCATTTGTTCCTCATCGGCTTGGACTTTTTCACTTTAATTTCACATTATCCTTTTTGGCTTGATTTGTCTTTCTTTAGCCTTTTTGGCTTGATTTGTCTTTCTTTAGCCTTTTTGGCTTGAATTTCACTTTCTTTCGATACAACATGATACACATATACAATGTAATGATGACAATAGCACTTGCTTATGGGATGACACCTGATGGAAAGCACAACTCTACCTGCCACTACAACATCAAGGGAAACTGACAAGAAGTAGATCCACGGTTGGAGCTACACTCCCACACACTCCAGAGCCAAGACACAAATAACATGGGGTCCAACATACATAGGGGTCAAAGGGGGAGGTCCTCTAGATCACATATCTCAGTCCAAGTCAAGGTCGGATCCACTATGAATGGGTCGGATAAATGTGGACAGTGAAGGGCGATGCCAAGGGTAGCAATCAGACAAAATAACCAAGTTTGTTTCAAAGGTGTTGAAGGAACTAGTGTGCATACAGAGGAGCCTTGCAATTAAGGCACCATGACTACTCCAACAATTAGCCTATGATAATAACCAAAGAGGCACAGGATCATCCAACTAGTCACCTAATGTCAAGACATACTACTAGTATAAATAAAGGAGACAAAACATAACATCAATGTGCAATACCATATACCTGCTCTGCCATATACCTACTCTGTTGCATGAATCCAGATGATGATCTCTGACACTGATGGGAAAAGGAAAGGCCAACAATGCTCTCTACTAATATCTATGTGAGCCATGACCTAGCAAACTTCATCTGCATGGGGTTATGTGGGAACAACTGTGACATGAGAGTATGGAGTATGCACTGAGTGATCTTTGAGTTTGGGGCACACTGTCGGTAATAAGTGTCTCATAGCTCTACTCATGCTCATGTCAGGACTAGCTTTATGCTTTGGTACCGGATCCGCATCATGGTGGCTCCAGTTAACATGGATGTGATAACATGATGATAGGTAAGTTTCCTCTTATGCTAGAGCTTGGGAACAATTTGGAATTATACCAGGCAGTGTCAAAGACCGAATACTTAGTTGTTAAGAGAGACAAGAGTCCAGGGCCTGATGGTATGATAATGTGCACACTGGTTTCAAAGGTGGGGAAGGAACCAGTGTGCATACAGAGGAGCCTTGAAATCAAGGCACCATAACTACTCCAACAGTTGGCCTATGATAACAACCAAAGAGGCACGAGATCATCCAACTAGTAACCTAATGTCAAGAAAGACTACTAATATAAATAAAGGAGACAAAACATAACATCAATGTGCAATACCATATACTTGCTCTTCCATATACCTACTCTGCTGCATGAATCCAGATGATTATCTCTGACATTGATGGGAAAAGGAAAGGCCAATAATTCTTTCTACTAATATCTATGTGAACCATGACCTAGCAAACTTCATCTACATGGGGTCATGTGGGAACAACTATGACATGAGAGTCTGGAGTATGCACTGAGTGATCTTTGAGTCTGGGGCATACTGCCAGTAATAAGTATCTCATAGCTCTACTCATGCTCATGTAAGGACTGGCTCTATGCTATGTTACTGGATCTGCATCATGAGGTCATGTGGGAACAATTGTGACATCAGATTCTGGAGTATGCATTGAGTGATCTTTGAGTCCGGGGCCTGATGGTATGATAGTGTGCAAACTAGTTTCAAAGGTGGGGAAGGAATCGGTTTGCATACATAGGAGCCTTGCAATCAAGGCACCATGACTACTCCAACAATTATCCTATGATAATAACAAAAGAGGCATACAATCATGGAGGCAGTCACCTAATGTTAAGACAAACTACTAATATAAATAAAGGAGACAAAACATAACATCAATGTGCAATAACTATACCTACTCTGTTGCATGAATTGAGATGATGATCTCTGACATTGATGAGCAAAGGAAAGGCCAACAATGCTCTCTACTAATATCTATCTGAACCATGACCTAGCAAACTTCATATGCATGGGGTCATGTGGGAACAACTGTGACATGAGAGTTTGGAGTATGCCCTGAGTGATCTTTGAGTCTGGGGCACACTGTCGGTAATAAGTGTCTCATGGCTCTACTCATGCTCATGTAAGTACTGGCTCTATGCTCTGGTACTGGATCTGCATCATGGTGGCTCCAACTAACATGGATGTGATAACATGATGATAGGTAAGTTTCCTCTTATGCTAGAGCTTGGGAACAATTTGGAATTATACCAGGCAGTGTCAAAGACCGAATTCTTAGTTGTTAAGAGAGACAAGAGTCTAAGGTTTGTTGGCCTCCAGAGTTCTTCATGGATTTTTTTGACTTGGTGGGGGATGACTTGTTGAAAGTGGTTGAATCTATTTGCCTCTTTAGTATTGTTCCAAGGTCAATAAATTGCACCTTTTTAGCCTTGATTCCTAAGAAAGATCGCCCTGCTTCCTTTGAGGATTATAGACTGATTTCCCTCTGCAATGGGGTTTACAAGATTATCTCCAAAATTATAGCTATAAACATAAAGCCACATCTTTCACAGTAAATATGTAAGGAACAATTTGGTTTTTTAAAGATAGGATTAATTCATTGAGCAATAGGGTGAGCTCAAGAAGTCCTTCATTTTGTCAAGTCTTATGACAACAATAAAATTAGACTTATCAAAGGCTTATGACAAAGCCTCTTGGTTATTTATTAGACTGGTCCTTCTTCAAATAGGTTTTGGTCTGCATATGACGAACTTGATAATGGGGTGTCTGAGCACTCCACACTTTGCAGTTTTGATCAATGGGTCAAGCTCTGTTTTCTTCAAATCCACATGTGGACTAAGACAAGGATGCTCACTCTCTCCTTACCTTTTATTGTTGGTTGTTGAAGGGTTGAGTAGACTTTTTCATCATGAGAGAGCCAAACATATGATCACAAGGGTATCCTTCAATAATAGATAAAATTTAACTCACCTAATGTTTGTTGACAATACCTTTCTATTTTGTGCTCAATCTATGTATGGTAGAATGTCGCAGTCTGGAAGAGAATTTGGGTTTTTTTGTAAAGCTTCAAGAATGGAGATCAATGAGGCAAGTCTGCTCTTTATATCCTAGATAGTCAAATGGTAGAGGAAGGGTTTTAAAGGGCCTTTTTCCCTTTCGACATCAAATCTATGGAGGAAGAAATTCCATATCTTGGATTCCTATTGACTACAAACAGGTATGGTAAGAGAGACTGGTTATGGTTGATAGAAAAAAGTGGAAGGCAGAATCACCTTATGGTGCAACAAATGGTTTTTTAGAGGGAGGTCGGTTCTAGTTAAGTTTGTGCTTGAAGCTATGCTTGTGTACTACCATTTAATGGCATCCATTCTAGTATCAATGTTGAATACTATCAAGAAAATGTGTTTTAATTTTCTCTGGAGGAACAGTAAGGATTATTTGGGCTTCCATCTAGTGAGTTGGAAAGCGTTGGAAACCCCTGTCAGCTTAGGGTGCTAGGGGATGAAAAGAATTTTCCTTTTCAATAAAGTACTTGTTGCTAGATCTCTGTGGTCATTTCTCACAAAGGAAAGCTTTGGAAGGATATATTGATTTTCAAATACATAACATTGACTCAATAATAGATTGGGTAAGAAGAAGGGTAAAAAAGATTCCCATGGAATCAAATTAATGGAGAGCTCTCTCAAATCAGTTTATTGTTCTGGATCCTTTTCTAGAGTGGGAAATAGGAAATGGAAAACTAGTTCGTGTTGGTTGTGATGTTATAATGGGGTGCCATGTAGGAGATTGTATTCTAATGGCTCTCATCAAATATCTTTAGTCTATTGAGAGGGATACCCTAGACAGAGTAGCAAAGGTAGAGGGGAATTCTATTTGAAGGTAAATGTGGACGTTTGTGAAAGATTTGGATTGTACTGAGGAATGGAAAGGGCCTTGGACGTTCATTGTGGTAAGATCATCCTGGCCCATATTCATTTATTTAGAGAGGTGGACAAGCTAAAATGGATCTTGAATGTGGAGGGAGGAGATTATTCGGACAAGTTGGGGTACAAGTCAATCTTACCCTTAGACTGCAAGGTTCCAAAATGGTGATGGAACAAACTTTGGAAACTCAAGGCACCTCCAAAGACTTGTTACACTTCTGGCTCTTTTTGGAAAACAGAGTCCTCACTTGGGACAAGATGTAGAGATTCAACTTTGAAGGTCCGAGTATATACTCTTTGTCTAAATAAAGAGAGGAATCAACGATCCATTTATTTGTGGAATGTGTCTTTACCAAAGGGGTCTAGTGTGAGATTGGTAGGGTACTAAAGCGCCCAAACCTGTGGACAAGGACATCGGTAGAGGATTGCTTTAGGAAGCTTTTTATATTATTATAACAAATATGGATAATTTTTTATTTTTATTTTTATGGAAGGTCACTAGTATGTTCTGGAAAATACCAAACAACCCTTTACACATTCAGAATTAATGCTTCGAGAAAACTAGAATTTGTACTAATTCGTACAGTTTAAGTATGAATCTCTCAAAATAAGAAAATTACAACTTAAAGGATCATGAATTACGGGATTGGATGGTAGTAGCTGGATAATCCGTTGATGTAGAGGATACCTTGAGCCAGAAGGAAAGCTTTATTAGCCAAGGCATCTGCAAGATGATTTAGATCCCGAAGGATGTGGAATGATGCAATTTCATCGATTTTTTTAAGGATATTTCGAGTTCTCAGCAGAATTTTATTCAAGGAGGCATTGTTGAGTTGGTCAATTGAGTTTAATATTTTGATCAACATCTCAGAGTCGCCGAAAATTAGGATTGACTTGTATCCTTTTTCCTTTGCAATCTAAGATGCCAAGAGAAGACTGTAACATTCAGCCTGGTTATTTGACATGATTCCAAGATCCCAGCTAAATCTGGATTCAATCAGCCTATCAAGAGAGAAAACCACACCCCCAGCTCCAGAGATCCCAGGATTTCCCTTGGATGCACCATCAAAAAATATTATTGCTGAAGAGGAGCTCGTCCACAATTGCTGAAAAGCATCAGCATTACCATGAAACAGCCAGGGAGAGAGATAGATAGGTTTGACACAGCTCAAATTTCTCTTTCGTAATGAAATGGGTCCCAACCAAGTTAAAAATTTAGAGGGCAGCGGTGAAGAGGACGTTAAGCTTCCAATAGATTTCGCAATTAGCGATTTGATACTGTTGGCCACGATCTGAGGGGTAGTAGGCTAATTAAATTCCAAATTTTCCACCACGTGCACTTAGGAATGAGCAGCCAAATCTTAAAACAATAAGAAGACTTATCAATTTTTTTTAGACAGGGCTCAATCCACGAAACAAAGAAAGTGATGATAGGTGAAGAGCCTAGAACAAAGGTTTTTGAGCCGAGAAGAACAAGTTCCTAGACTAATTTAGCAAATTCACAATCAATTAAAAGATGGTATGTCGACTCTGAGGCAGAATTACAAAAACAACATCGATAGGGCCCATAGAATCCACATTTAAGCAAATTCTCACCTGTCAACACTTTATTGTGCATAATCAACCATGTGAAAAAATTTACCTTCGGTATACAATTGGAGGACTAGACTAATTTCCAAGTCGTGGGGGACAAACTTAAAGGAAGAGAAGCTCGTAGTTCATAGTAACCTTTTGCAGAAGAGTAGTTTCTAGTCTTTCCCTATCCCCATTTGTCTTTAAGGGAGCGATGAACTAGAGCAAAACCTGTTAGGGAGGAGAGCAAAAGAGTTTTTTGAGAGCTCAAATGTGCTGGGAGCTCAGGAAAAGACCATCCTGCCCAGTTGCCAGTGCCATCCCATGAGCATATATCAGCCAAACGGATCAGACCTTTGTTAGTTAACCAACTCTTGATCTCTTCAAGCATGATGACAGAAGAAAGAGGAGAGTTTCCTGAAATTTTATCCTCCCAGAGAAGAATCCTCTTTCCATTTCCAGGGATTTTGTAAAGTTGTAGATTGAATTTATTGATACTTATTCTGCAAGAATTCTAGATAGTTGTGCCAAGGAGAGTGCTAGAAGTTGATAAGTTTCTCAAAGAGCCTCCCTTCAGATATTTCTTTCTAAAAATCAAACTGAAAGGGTGGTTTTTATCCATGTATAAATTCTAGATGAGTTTACCACCCAATTTCGGATTAGCCAAACCAGGATCTCGGATATGAAGTCCACCTTTTGAAATAAGCCTTTTAAGGATATCCCATCTCACCAGATGCATCATGTTCTGGTTTCCTTTGCCGCTATTCCAGAGAAAATCTCGCAAAAGTTTGGAAATTTGAGAAGAAATAGACTTAGGGGAAAGCAACAAGGAAGATTGGAAATTGGGAAAAGCTGAGAGAACTGCTTTTATCAAAATCAATTTTCCCACCCTGGTTAACCATTGACCCCCCCAAGCAGCAATCTTGGCTTTTAACTTAGCAATTACTTCAATCCAAAGAGGAGGAGGGTTGGATCCAAGAGTTAAAGGCAGCCCCAAATATTTAATATTTTACCACTTGTCAAATCCAGGGAACCCCAAGGAGTTAGCAATTCTAAGAATCGTCGGATGATCTACATTTCAACCATACACAACACTTTTTTTATTAGTGACCAAGGCTCCATAAATAAGACAGAAATTTTGGAGAATTTTATTGAAGGCACGGGCAATATTCAAAGAGGCCCCTCCAAGTAGGAGAGAATCGTCAGCAAAAAGGGCATGGTTGATTGGATCAACTCCCCTAGCTATCTTTATGCTCGGAATGAATCAAGATTCCTTTTCTGCTGAGGGTTTCAGCCATCAAGATGTAAAGAAATGGAGACATCGGCCAGCCTCGACGAAGACCTCTTGAAGGATGAAAAAACTCTGTGGGTCTACCATTGACGAGTGGTGCAATCCAAGGCCTATCTGTGCAAGCTTTTATCAAATTCACAAAGTCAGAACTAAATCCAAAAGAAAGAAGGACTTGATAGAGGAAAGGGAGATTTACTCGATCAAAGGCATTTTTCATGTCAAGTTTGATAATCATTCCTTTCTCCTTCCTTTGGAAACTTGAATGGAGGGCTTCTTGGACTTGAATTACGTTATCAACTAGATGCCTGCCTTTGACAAAGCCCCCTTGAAGAGGAGAGATTAATTTGCCAAGCAAGGGCTTGAATATGTTGGCGAGCAGTTTGGCTAGGATCTTATAAGAGGAGTTACAAAGCGAAATGGGGCGGAACCTGTCAAAAGAAGAGGGGTTAACTTCCTTTAGAATAAGATCCAAGAATATAGAGTTCATACACCCTCCCACCTTGGATTTTTTTTGGAAGGCTGTCACCATACAGATCAGAACTGATTTGATGATGCTCTAGCAGGCCCTATAGAAGTGGAAGGAAAACCTGTCCGGTCCAGGAGCTTTATCCGGCTCCATTGCCAAAATGACATCCAAATTTTCCTTTTCTGAGAAAGGTCTCATTAGATTAACATTATCATCTAAGATGAAAAGAGAAGGGACATTGTCCAATAGTTCTGCAGACACTGCACTATCAGAGAGACCATCCTCCTGAAATAGAAGCTGAAAGTAGTTACTTGCATCCTACTTTAGATGGTCTTGGCCTTTAATAATAACCCTTTACCCAATGGAAATTTCTGAAATATGATTTCTAGACAATCGTGCTCTACATTGGGGGTGAAAGAAAGCAATGTTTTTACCCCCTGCCAACAACCAAAGACTTCTAGATTTCAGACGAAGATATTCCTCCTCCCGGCGAAAAGAAAGAGTAGTTTTAGACTGAGCATTGTGTTCTATGACAAGCTGTGATTTGGTAATTTCGACTTCTTCCATTCCAAATTGGATTG
The DNA here is from genome assembly GCA_001517045.1 of Pseudotsuga menziesii. Taxonomy (NCBI): domain Eukaryota; kingdom Viridiplantae; phylum Streptophyta; class Pinopsida; order Pinales; family Pinaceae; genus Pseudotsuga; species Pseudotsuga menziesii. The sequence goes on along the minus strand of LPNX011128977.1, from coordinate 41,958 downwards.
CTGATAGCTCTCACGCTCTCTCATGCCTGATGTTGATTAGAGTATGAAGAGGTATTTTAACCCAATTTTTCAAAGCAAATTTGGTGTTCTTCAACTTCTGTTCCCAAACAAAACCGGGAGATCCAACAACATATTGAGACCAAGCTAGATTAATAGTATCCCAAAATTCGTCACGATCAATCCAGAGGGGGCTGAATCTGAACGGGATTGGGTTGAGGTCATCTTCTTTTTAAAAAATCAGTGATATGGGATGATGATCTGAGGAGAGCTTGGGCAATATATTGGTTGAGATGATAAGTTTCCCGTCCATTAATGTGCTCTGAACCAAAAACTTGTCGAGTCGGGCAGTGATGTTAGTTGATCCCACTTGATTGTTGGACCAAGTATATCGCCTTTTTTTGGGCTTAAAGTCATTCAGATCGCAAATGTGAATCAATTCTTCCACCATAACCTGAAAATAGTCTTTGCCATGAACCCCACATTTTTTTCTCAGCTTGGGATAGAGAGATATTAAGATCTCTGGCAATAATAATATTTAAAGGAGAATTGAATTCGATGAAGTTTGAAATCGTTTTCCAACAATCCTTTTTCATTGAAGTTAACTGGGACATAGAGATTAAAGAGGGACACATAAATCTTGCTGGATATATGGAAGAGATCAGTAAAAATTCAGTGTTGGGTGGCAAACCAGTGATTTAGTTGAAATTTATCAGCACTCTAGAGAGTTGCAAGTCCCCCACTGACATCTTTTCCTGCATTCAAATTCCATTTAGTTTTGCTTAGTACGATAAGAGCTTCCTCCTCGATCTTAGTCTCTTGAAGCAAGAGGATGTCAGAACGAACCATTTTCAATAAGTCCTTGACTGCTTCTGCTTTGGTTTGATTCCCCAACTCCCTGGAGTTCCAAGAGATGGCCTGCATTATTTACCTTAGAGGGAGGGAGTGATGACTCCCTTAGAGGGCCGAGTCCTCTTACTTCTTCCAAATGACATTTCAATGGTGGAATGACTACCCTACATTTTTAGCCTATCGGCCTCTTCCTCTCGTGTCTCCTTACGAGACTTCCTGGCTACCTTTTTCGAAGGTTGGTCAATGGAGTCATCTTCAGAGGAGCCAGAGCTATCAACAGGTTTCTTTTTAGTTATGTCTGCATAAGAAGGGGTAGTCTTATCTCTATTTGGGGAATGGTCATCCTGCAGAGTTTCAGCAACATTGGGTAGATATTCTCCAGCATGTACCATAGATTTTGAAATAACTACAGGAACATCTTCCTGCACTTCATGGTGTTGCGAATCCCCTTATTCAAGAGCCTCTTGAGAATTTAAGACAACAAAGTGATTGGAAGGATCTTTGGGATTTTGAAGAGCCTTCTTCCTAGCAGCAGATTCTCCTTTCAAAAATTTCCCTTCCTTACCTTTCGTTCTACCGTCCTGATTTGTTTTTCCAGATTTTTGGACTTGTATCCATTGCTCATCTTTCTCATGATCAAGCTCCTCTGCTGATTTTTTTTTGCAATTATGGGCAAAGTGTCCATAACCATGGCAAAACCGACACTTGAAAGGGATTTGATCATAGTCCAACTCCTGGATGTAAGACCATTCAACTACTCTTAGCTTGATCACCTATGGCAATCAAATGTCCAAATCAACTTCAACATAAATTATGGCACATGAATATTGATCGTTCCGGTCTTCCCTATCAATGTATTTACCAAGATTGTTCCTGATGGCTTCTAAAGAATTTGAGTTCCAACAGTGTAAAGGAAGGTGAGGAAGCCTAACCCAGACAGGAACCGTAGATGGAACATATTGGGTGGGATCAAAATCCGGGGTTCATTTGTTCAGGTAGAGACCCTAAGGGCCCATAAAGTAAGGACCATTTCAGAAAATGAGGTTACGGTCTTCAACTAAATCAAACACAAAGACAAAAAATCCTCTACCAACAAAGTGGTTTCAAATGCCTTCATATACTAAAGGCCTCCAGTTTCTCTGGACCCAGCCATCAATAGCCTTGGGAGAAGGCCAGAGGCCAGTAAATTGACCAATCAGACCACATTCAGCAAGATTTAAAGTTGATCTGCATATCTGATCAACATGCAATTCAATAGAGGGGATGTCGACCTTCTTCACAAATCTTTGCGATGGACCGCCTTTCCACTTACCACAGGAGGCAACCAGTCACTGGAATGCTTCCAGTTCAGGTGGGAGAGGAGGAGGAAGGACCCCACCAGCTTCCATTGGAGAGAAGACTCAGATTTCTAGAGAAAGAAAGAGAAAACAAACAAGAAATACCTACAAAAATGGACCAGCTGAGCTGAGTAAGGGATCACACCGGAAGGCAGTCACCAAACACAGGGAAGACCAAGGCATTATAGAGTGCCTGATCAAACTGGCACGCAGAAGTACCAGAATCCAACACTCCAAGGAAAATTGTCTTCAAGTAATTTGCTGCTCACCAGATGCAGGGAATTCTCATAGAACTGGTCCACTAGAAACCAAAAGCTTCCAATGGCCTCCAAAAACCAGGCAAATAAGCACTAGAGCCAGCCTCCAACGTTAAAAAAACTTAAACGTTTCTTGGAGCGAAAAACAGAGCAGAAGAATCCTCTTAATTCACGAAACAAGGAGAACATACACAGTCAATGAGCAACGTTTAGCTACATAGCAACTGCTCCAAACTCCAACGTGTTGAGAGAAGCAAGCAACGAGCCTGCATAACAAACAAGAAAACCTGCAAAAAACTGTTGAGAGCCGAAGACACCAGGCTGCTGAAAAAAAAATTGAAACAATTTCTTGGAGCGAAAAATCATCAAATCGTATTTTATTGTCTCCTGGGATTTATGGATAACTAGATATGGGGTCATTTTCAAAGGATAGACTTGACCTTCTTTTCAGGCCCTTTCGATATTTAAATTTTATAAGTTCTCTTCAACTCCTCGAGCAGGGAGATCATTTGAGGCTTTGGAAGTGGAAAAGAACATGCCTTGGTCTTTTTTTGATAGGGTCAGTCAAGAGAACAATCATAAGAGTGTATTTTGATTTGTCTTGTATCTGTTAAAGGAGCATTGGTTGCAGGGGAGGAGGATTTTGGGGTCGAGCACAAACAACTTAGCATAATTCAAGGGCTTGTTTTTCCTTCTGAGACAAGAGATCAGGTGTGATATTCAAGATTTCCAGGTGTTTGGTGACTCGAGACTGGTTATCAATTGCACGTTAGGCATGGAGGGCATAAATAATATCATAGTTACATATATCGTGTCAGCTAATATATCGTTGAGGGTCTGGGATGTAACTTATCAACAACAACAATGAAAATATCGTCAAATGTCATAAAGCATACAAAAAATACAAAAATAACCCTTTTTCAAAATTTTTAACATCTAAAGCAACACCAACATCAAATAAACACATTGCTACATAAATGTGAACATACAACTAATATATAAGATGCATAAGATGTCAAATGGTTGATCATGATTACATATCGATTATAAACTAAAAATACTAAAATATGTTCCTGATGGAATGATAGAAAATCACATCAAACAATCAAAATAAATGTCTCTCAAGAGATGAATCATCAAGACTCATGAGGCATCTAGATAGTATATAGAGTCTAGACATAGGACATAGTACAATGATAAATAATAGGAATTGAGTCATCGTCTCTCCGACCCTCTACTCAATCTACCCCTTTTACGGGTAAAGGGCACCACTCTTCCTCTAGAAGTAGTAGGTGGCCATGGAGGTGGTCCTGATGTGCCTAAAGTGGAAATAGAAGCTCCAACTGCTTAAGTAGGTAATGGGGATGAGGTGGAGGCCAATGTGAATTGCCTCCTCCTAGTCCCAATTGCATGACTCTGTGGAGGTGGTGCCACTGGAATTGGTTGGTGTTGCACTTGAATATCAACCTCCTCCTCAATGTCCTCATCCTCTAGAAGTGGAACATCAACATCCTCCTCCACCCCCTCCTCTTCCTCCAACCATTTAGGTGCTTCCTCCATTGCAGGATCCTTAGTCTCTAGCCTCCATTTTCTAGTAGTGTTAATGTCATCCAACAAAATAACATCTGAATTGGGTACTTTCTCAATTTGCTTCACTTGTAACCTTAGATTGTAGTAGACATAAAACATGTCATTAAAGCGCTCATAAAGTAACTTGCATTAGTATGAGATCCATGGTTAGGGGGTGATAAATGATGATAAATTCAAATTCAAAATTGTAATAAATTAAATTTAAAATGAATAAAATTATAAAAAATTAAATTTAAATTTTCTCTCTTTAACCTTTATTACCTTCTGCGCTTCTTGAAGTGTATATTTTCAAAGGCACTCTAGTTGCACTCACGCCTTGATGAGCTACAAGTTTGACTTAGCACTTTGATGGAAATTTTGACTTAGCACTCTGATGGCAAGTTTTTGCAACTCTAGGACTCTGCCACCATAGTTAGTCTACGACACATCTACAATGAAAACAAGAGAAGGAAAGCCAATGAATTTAATTTATACCAAGTAAAAAATTCATAGAAATGAAAGAGTAAATAATTAAGATATCAAAATTTGGAAGCTTTAAACAAATTGTACCTGGAATCCTAATGGTTCTATCCTGGACAACCATGTCATAACCAAAAGTGCCAAGTACCATCCTATAGATCTCCATATGTCTAGAAATCTCTGAGCGTTTAGAGGGAGTTAACACCACCCTCTGAACATACTAGATAAATCCATCCATGACCTCAACATCAAACCAAAATCCACAAGCATAAGAGAAAGAGGGGTTGAGGTAGAGCCCTGCTGCATGAATGGGACGATGGAGAGTATGATTCCATCTTTCATCAATCATACTCCATAATTGAGCTCATCTTTTGAATCCCTCCTCTTCCTTGTCCTCATACTAGTGATGGATAGATTCCTTGGCCCTATCCATGGCCTCAAACAAGTATCCCATTGTGAGCTTGTCACCATCAACCAAATGAAGAACCTTTACCAAAGGTTCACTAATGACACATAACTCCTGCACTCCTACCCAAAAAGTAAGATCAAATTGCACCAATCAAGCTATGGAATGCCCATCATGTTTGGTGTTGCTATAGACGCAAGAAGCCCACTGATAAAAAAGAAACATCCACTACAACTCCATCATAACCCTGTGTAAAGACTGAAGAGAAATGAAGTCAGTGGTGAATCATGTTATTGTAGGATGCACAAACTCCTTGCTCCCCGTGAAGCGTCTCATGAGTGAAAGAACATAAGTATGATTATATATATATATATTGTCACACTCCGAGTTGAATCAATGACTTCCTTGATCTAAGGACGCTTGCCCATGTCCTTTAGTATCAAATCAATGCAATGGGCAACACAATGAGTCCAATACAAGCTTGCATACCTATCCATAAGCATCTTCCTAGCAACAAAATAATTAGCAACGTTGTCCATAATGACTTGGACATCATACTATGGGGCTATCTATTGGATAAATTTATCCAACAAATCACATGATAAGTTTGCATCTTTAACACAGGAGGATGCATCGACAGATTTGATAAACATTGTCCCCCTGGGATAATTAACCAATAAATTTAAAATGGATCTTCCCTTCCCATATAACATAACACTACAACCAGTGGTCTCCCATGACTCTCTAAGCTCATCTAATCTCTGGGTGCAATCAACATTCTCCCCATAAAGGAGTCTCCCTCTCAAATCAATATAGAAAGGCCCCCTATAACCTCGACCAACAATAGCAACAACTTTAAACATGGCATGATAGCAGGGGTTGTTCTTGGCAATGTTGAAAGAAACATCAACTCGTAGAAAGCATTTGGTCACAAGTCTACCAACCTCTTCCTTCTCCCTTGTTTTAACTATTGATCTAATATAAGGTTGCCCCGAGTGTTGACCTTGACACAAAGAAAGGTGAGGATAAAAAGGGCATTATGAGAGTTATGGGTCGTGTAGATGAGGAGAAGGAATGTAAGTCATGATCACTGACACCCACCCTCGAGGCACATGTGGATCCCATAGTTCATGATTGTGTTCTAGATGCAAGTTCAGTTCTCAATTACTCCTTCCCATCCCTCTTCCCAGCCATATCAAGAAGGGATTAGTTTGAAATATGCGTCACTTCTAGGGTAACATCATGACAAACATCCACTTCATACCCAAAAACTTTGGCAAGGTGGTATTTCAAGCAACTAATTCCACCACAAATATCCTTCCCACATAGTTTGCAATTCAACCTTTGTTTATTATTATGGTCAATTAGCTGCCTATACTCCCACAATGGATCCAATGGCTTTGGCATTGTGTAACTATGTTTATTAATTAGTTGAAACTTGAAACATGAAGTTGTGAATGGAGATTAAACCTATGCCACACAAAAAGAATAAAATGGATGCTTGGATCTTTGAACATTTGAAAACAATGAAAACATTCAAAAGAATGGGGAATGGCCAACATAAAACCCTACTACACCAAATGAGACATATAATATCATTATAATGGCCATTGGCCAACCAAGCTAAACCCTACACTAATTTACAATAACCAACAAATCTCAAGCAAAAACAAATTAACACATACCTGAATAGAATCGAAGATATAGTAGATGAATCCCCACTCGACAAACGCTCCACTAATAGTGATGGAAAAATCAGATGTTCCCTTGTTCTCTTGTTGAAATCTGTCTCAACCACCCCCCGCCATGGACCGCTTTAGTTTCCTCAACGAGGAGAAATGAACCCAAAAAATCAATCCGCGACCTTTTATCTTTTAATTTGGCATTTTTTCCTGGTAGGCCGACACATTCTATCCACGTGCAATATATACTGGAAATATCACACATAATGAATGTGTCATGACACTTTCATATATTGAAAAATGTTGCATTTTTTTACTAGTGATATATCATCGAGGTGAATGTTACGCAATATATCGCAATACAACTGATATATCAACGATATATGTAACTATGAAGAATATAACAATTGTTCCCCTGGTAAATTAGTTAAAGCAAACCAGTGAGCATATTCCTTGGATGCATTTCTAGCATACCTTCTGCGAGCTCAATACAATGGAAGATGACCTGTCAAAACATAGCCTAAAGCTACACACAGGCTATCACAGCTTGGAAGATTTCGAGTACATCTATTAGCCCCTCCGATTTCTTATTAGAAAACTTTTGTGTTCAATCTTTAGATGGTGAACTATTAGAATGGTGGGCCTTCTAGAATCAAATAAAATCATAAATGTCTACTCTCTTGTATTATGTTTCTTGCAACTGTTTAAGACCTCTGATGATGGGCAATTTTTTGAACTTACGCCAAAGGGCGCTGAAGATTGTATTTTCTAATCTTAAATTTATAGAAATATGTTTTTTTCCTGGAAAAAAAAGATAGCAAGAGTCCAAGATAAGCTTTGGTAATATTAATATTTTAGATTAAACTATAGTTGAGGGTTAATAAGCATAAATCCAACATATTTGTAAATTTAGGAAACCATAGGTTTTAAAGGGAAAATTTGTTATATATTGAAATTTTATTATAACCATTCAACATTTTACTCTGGTTTTTAGTGAAAAATAAATGGCTTTACCAGCTAATAATTGTCTGCTTAGAAAAAGAGGGGCTTCACTAGGTCCTGTATTTGTCCCAAGGATTTGAAGGCACCGGTCCAACACTCCATATATTCAACCAAAACCATAAAAAAACGTTTTTCTCTTTTGTTTTAGGGTGAAAATAAATTCTTAAAAGCCAAAAAACAATTTCAATTTTTCACCAAATCAAGCAAGGATAAACTATCATGTATTTAGCATACTTTAGACTTAAAAATTCAAAGTTTTATTTTATGTTTTCTTTCATTTATTTACTAAAAAAAATAGAGATAAAGCAGCCATAACTACCCTTAAGATTCATATAAGGGTTTCATGCTAGAATAAGTCACTAAATTTATGGGTTATAAATTATAACTTAATCGTTGGTTTCACTGGGTTTAATTGGCTAATTTTGCAATTTTAAAGAATTGGCTAATTGGCTAATTTTGTGAGGGGGTCTACGAAAGAGGTGTTTATTTTAAAGAATTTTCTGAAGAATTGTTTTTCCCTTGTTAAGAATAAAGATGCACTGGTATAATTGTTGCAATAGATAGAAGAACCTCAGATGAGTCTGCGACCAGAGAAAAGTATTAACCATATTCAAAAGAATATGAAGACTGGCCAAGAGCTGTGACTGAGTGCCCAGATAGGTGATTACGATATGGATTTTTTTTATTTTGGATATGGGGTCAAATGTTAATATTTTGACAAAACAGACATGGGAAAGTACGGGGAAGCCAATACTGGTTTGGTCCCCTGTCCAGTTAAGGTTAGCAAATCAGTTAAAAGTTTTACTGATTGGTCGACTACCACAAGTTCTTGTCGAGGTGGAAGGCCTCTAAACTCATGCAGAATTTGAGGTGATTGAGATTATTGATGATACCAATACTTATCTAGCACTTATGGGTATCGATTGGGCTATGAAAAACCAAATTGTTATAAAATTTAAGAAGCGTTAGCTATCATTTGAAGTTTCATAAATGTGGGTAGTCGCACCTATCGATACATTTGAGGGACAATGTTATGTCGAGCCAGTAAAAGGAGAATACCAAGAAGAATGTCTGGGTAATATATACAACATTTTATCTGGAAAAGATGACTATATCAATCCTACAATTGATGAAAAATTAAGTTGGCAAAGTATTAGCTCTTGTTCCTCAGATTCAAGCGAAGCCTTGTAAAACTGGCAGAATCGATTACATGAAATATCAATGCAAAAATGTGTAAGGATTACAAAGTCTAAGAGATGGGTAGGTTCTGAGGTATGCGATCTACCTACTTATGAAGAATTTCCTAACTCAAATTCATTCCTAACAGAATTTGAAGACAAGGTAAACCTCAGAGGTTGCTAGATTTGGATGTGGCTCTGAAAGAAATGCCTGCAAGATGGTGGGCCGTGCATAAAGAATCTATTTCAGAATGACATAAGTGTCGCAGGTTGCTAGAAGTAAGATTTGGTGAAAATGATTCCTTTGTGGATCGAAAATATATAGGTTTGACGAATGCTATCAATAACCTTGAAATATGTCACAAGACATGGAAGACAGTGCTTTGATGGGAATGGTTGCACTTATTTATACACACCTTGGATATGATACCTAGAAACTGGTATACATTTGAGTTGTGACGAAGAATGTCTAATTGGGATGATCTAGTTGATGATTCTGACATGCTTTTAGTTTCACTGATGACAATCCTATGATTGATGCTGCATTACAAGTAATCAAGGATAAGAATTTTGAAGACCTCCTTGTTCTAATATCAATTGATCAACAAGGAAATGCGACAGTTCAAGATTGGGTGGAATGCTACAAGTTAGCTAGAGTACTTGAATACGATAATCCTCACAACATTCACATCCTTGAATCTGAAGGTAGTCAAGCAATCGAGGCACTAGGTCTGTTTACTGACAAATTTTTAAAACCCTTGAAGATAAATAAAGTGAACATTGGTTCTCTTGAGAACCCGAAGTTTGCTAATATTGGGGATTATTGGGATGAAGAGACTGTAGGAAAAATGATTGATTTACAACATGAATTGTAAGATTTATTCCTGACCATTTTTTTAGAAATGTAAGGGATTGTCGGAGACCTAGGTGAAATGAAGATCCCATTAAAGACAAATGCAAGACCTATAAAGCAGCAACCATACAGTTTGAACCCCATATATAAAGAAAAGGTCAAAGCATAGTTAAATAGAATGTTGGATACATGGATTATTGAACCTGTCGAAGAGTGAGAATGGATTAGTCCAATGGTAGTACAAGACAAGAAAATTGGTGAAGTTCGTATCTGTGTCGACTTGCAAAATTTTAATGACGCTTGTTTGCATGATCCATTCCCAACACCATTCACAGATGAGGTTCTGGAGAATGTAAGAGGGAAAGAATTCGATTCATTTACTGATGGTTTTTCAGGCTATCATTAAATCAAAATTGCCAAGGAATATTGACACAAAAGCACATTGACAACATAATGGTGTTGCTTTCAATATACGGTAATGCCATTTGGACTTAAGAATGCACCTGAAATTTTTTCTTGAATAGTGGTTGCTGCTTTCAAAGACTTTATTCACAAAATTTGAGAAGTTTATTTTGATTATTGGGCAGCGTATGGACTTATTAAGGATCGTATTGAAAGCCCGAGGATGATGCTTGAAAGATGTAGGCAATTCCAAATCTCTTTAAATTTGAAGAAATGTATCTTTTGTGCTCCAATTGGTATTCTATTGAGTCATGTGATCTGTCAAGAAGGCATGTTGATGGACCTTGCAAAGATCACCATTATTGTTGACCTACCTCCTCCTTCATCAATTAAGCAACTAAGGACTACACTTGGTCATACGGGGTATTACAAAAAGTTTATTAAATGATATGCAGAGATCACCGCTCCAATGGAAATTTTATTAAAGAAAGATGTCAAATTTCGATGGAATGACGAGTGTCAGAAGAGTTTAGATATTCTTAAAAAAAAAGATCGTTTCAACACCTATTTTGGTATTTCTTGACTTACGAAAGGAATTTCATGTCCATGTTTATGCTTCATCGATTGCACTAGGAGCAGTGTTGGCACAACTAGGTGAGGGGTCTATTGACCATCCTATCACATTTGTTGGTAGAAAGCTGTTGATTGCAGAAGAGAAATATAGAATGGTAGAAAGGGAGGGACCTGCAACAATATATGCACTACAAAAATTTCGACACTTTTTGTTGGGTTAACATTTTAAAATGTTTACATACCATTCTGCTTTGAAGTACCTAGTTAACAAGCCAGTGTTGGGGGGGAGACCTATCGATGGATTCTTCTCTTCCAAGAATTTTAATGTTGAGATTATTGTGATGCGTGGAACATTGAATGCAGGTCCTGATCACTTATCAGGGTTGGAAACTGGGGAGGACCCTACAAGTTTAGATGACACCCTTCCCGACGCACAGTTGTTCGCAGTAAAAATGGTTGATGACTACTATGTAGACATTGTATGTTTTTTGTCCACACGAAATGCACCAGAAGGGTTTACCACAACACAGAGAAAAAAATTGGTTGTGAAATATGCATATTGTTAGCTAATAGCAGGACAATTGTTTAAATTGGGACTAAATGAGATCCTCCATCGCAGTGTTTTGGAGCATGAAAGACCGTTGATATTAGCTGAGGCACATGCCGGTGTCATAGGAGGTCATTATGCAGGTAAAGTGACAACACGTAATATTTTGTAGGAGGGTTCATGATGGCCTACTATTCATTCAGATGTTATGGAATATTGTTGTTCCTGTGATGTTTATCAGTGCACAAGAAAACCATCGTGCTGAGACATGATTTCTTTGGTACCACAGGTGACATTTCAAGTTTTTGATAAATGGGCTATTGATTTTCTAGGTCCTATTAACCCATCAAGTAAGTAGACTGGTGCCCGATGTATAATTACCACGACATATTACTTAACCAGATGGGTTGAGGCCACACTTGTCACATATTGTAGTGATGCAACTGCTACTAGATTTTTATTTGAAAATGTGGTCACAAGATTTGGATGCCCAAAACCTTTAGTAAGTGATCAGGGTACGCATTTTGTAAATAGATTAATTGAATAATTAACTATGTAATTTCAAATTTAGCATAAAAGGACAACACCATATCATCCGTAAACGAATGACACTATTGAAACCTTTAATAAAATTCTTGAGCATGCACTAACAAATATATGCAATGTCAACCATGATGACCGGGAGCAGAGGATATATGTAGTCTTATGGGATTACCACATGACTTGCAAGAAGCTCACAGGTCACACTCCCTTTCGACTGGTTTATGGATAAGAATTTGTTATGCCAATGGAGTATATTGTACCTAGTTTAAGGATCACTGCAGCTACTGAAATGAAATATGTAGGCGCAATTGAAGAAATATTGGCTCAGTTATTGCAGCTGGAGAAGGATCACTTCATTGCAGGATATCACCAATGGATTGAGAAGGCACAACAAAATTATTGACACGACTGCCACATTAAGTTCAAGGAATTTCAACCAAGAGATTTTGTCCTTCTTTATGATAGTAAACTTGTAAGACACCCCAGTAAGCTTTGTACTCATTGGTTGGGACCTTATGCTGTTACTTATGTCACAGATAGAGGTACAGTTAAATTACATGTTGGAATATTGGACAATACTTAGAGGGGGGGGGTGAATCAGTATTGATAACTTTTAACAATTTAAACCACTTTTAATTTATTCATTAACACATAAGATCAAATTGAACACGGAGAACACAAATTTGTCATGGAATCCCAATTGGGTAAACCACCAATACTTCCTATTACTGCAAAATTGTATTTACAAATAGTTTCTTCCTGCTACTACATACAAGGATGGTACTACACCCTATTTACTAGCAACTACTAGAAGGAGGCTACGACCCCTTAGTTTTATCAACTGCTACTGAAAGGATGCTACAACACCCTATTTACCAACTACTACTGGAAGGAGTCTATGACCCCCTAGTTTTATTAGTTGCTACTGAAAGGATGCTACAACATCCTATTTACCAGATACTACTGGAAGGAGGCTAGAACCCTCTGCAAGATTGTAGCCTGCCCTAGCACCACCCTGCCACCCTAGTATATTTTTATATATTTTCCAGATCTTCTTTTCAATTATTGTCACTGGTTCTTCTTTGGTCTCTATTTTCTGCTACTGTTGCATTAATCTGGATCACAGAGACACATTCTTCCTCTCAAACTTATGTCTATAAATACCTTTAACACGCATCTCACCACATCTCTGAAATCTTGGAAACTTGTGTCTTTTCATTTGAACCATCACACAACTTCATAATCACCTTTCACAACATATGATGTCTTTTCAAACACATTCCTTAACTAACAATCACTTCTCTGTTTATACAGGCACACACCTTTTTATTCATCACAACTTTGTTTAACAAATAAACATTCGTGATTCATAGCCATTTTGTTAACTTCCTGTAGCTTATTGAAATCATATTTTATTTATTACATCTATGTTTATAACTTTGTTTTTATTTTATTCGGCGAAAAAATCTGAGTTGTCCTGAACAATGTCCCAATATATCCAATCATTTAAGATTTGTATTCTGCAATATTTTTTCATATTCCCAAGTGGCATCCTCATTTGGGACTCCTTCCTTTGCACGAAGTGCTATATTATGGTCCTGCTCATTAATTTTCTTTAGCTACAATTTTAGTAGTGGCACTCATGTACTACAATTTTTTGTTCCCCAAAGTAAAGATATGTGGATTGTGCATATTGATATATCCTGTAACATGACCACTAATACCCAAAGGATTAATCAAATCCATAAAAACCAAATTTCTGCAAATAATCTTTACCTCCATATTTTGGAAACTTTTTCTGAATTTTCACCCCTTTTTGCTTTGGTATAATTCTTTGAACTTGGTATTGAGTTACCAAACTTTAAATTGCTTAAGATTCCAATAAAATATCAGAGAGGAACCACCATGCTTGTTGCTGCACTACTCTTATTACAATCATCTTCTCAAGTGGTGAATAAATCTCCAATGCTGCTTGCTGCCCCCAAAATTGAAACCAATGAGACCAAAAATGATCCCAGGGCCCCATATGATCCTGATACATGAATGGTGTGAAATGTCTATGATGAGATTCCATGAACACCAAGCATGTGAAAATTGAATCCATCTCTCAAAAGTTACTCCACATAGGAAATATGAACACTGGTCTGCAAGGATGAACTCAAACAATTGAAGGTTGGTTTGTTGTCTCAAACCAACAATCGAACTGCTACTCCAAGTGAGATGAAACAAAGCGATTCTAGGATCCCATTGCTGGTATTACACCCTTCCAAACATCATGAGTACAAAATATAGATCACGAAAGTACATAACAACATCATACAAATGTACATCAAGAAGGTACCTCATCAAAGAATCATGAAAGTGCTTGTACATCCAAGTGAGTAGATCACCATGTGGCCCATACACACAAGCATAAAGTATTCTATCAGATCTACCCCAATGACATAGGTGAGGATCCCATGTCCCATAATGCTTCTCCAAAAATATATAATGTGTATCAATATAATTAGCCAGGTGTTCTTTCATCCAAGGAGTGAATGAAGAACCTCCACCAAAATCTGAATCAAATAAGGTGCAAAGAAAACAAGGAGACTTCAAATGACTCAAAGAAGTCTCACCCATACATCCATGAATGAGAGAATCATAAATATATAACAAAGTATGTGGCTGTAAACAAAAATGTTCTCCAATCATAAATCTATTCACCCCATTGTTGGATGAATTTCCTCCAACATCAAATGAACCAAGTGTTGAGAAAGAGAAACCATGAGTCTTCAAGTGACTCAAATGCATATCATAGGTGCCTCCATGTAGATGTTCATCACCATAAAGTAATAAAGGATGCTGCTGCAAATGTGATCCAACCATGTCATCATAAAAAGTAAATCTAGGAGTTCCATACTCCTCATGTGGCACCATAAAAAAGAACTCTTTCACCCTACTTCATTGAGACTAATGCTGCAAAACATGGAATTGTAGGATGTAGGAGAATGAACTAACTCACCCAAATTATCAAAAAGTGCAGAATTTTCATCATGGGAAGGATCCATATGGGTAGTATCATGCAGCTCCTTCAAAAGTGTGAAACCTTTGTCATAGATTGGTTCCAATGTAGAGGAATCATGCTCTTCTTTAAAAATTGCATAACCTTCATCAAGAGACAATTCAAGTTCCTCTTCCACCACATCAAGTGTTTGGATCTCTTCAAGTTCATATTCAAACACATCAAGCACATTCAAATTTCTACATTTCTCATGATCCACCATGTGATGAGAATCCTCCAAGCAATCTACCATTTGACATTTTGAAACATAGGAGGAAAAAAAGTGTCTTGCAACTTTTCAAGAAGTTGCTCATTTTGAATTATGAGCTTATGAATAACTTCATTATTATTCAAGTAGGATTCATGTAACCATTCACTATGCTCAACGGCATTTTTTCTATCAAAAATCAAAGACATGAAATTACCTTTGATGTTGCACATTGCTCTTTGAATCTTCTCCATGTCTTCAAGGAAGGATGGCTCCTCCAAGGAAGTAGCTCTCCAACAAGAATTTGATACCAATGCTTGAGTGTCATGGAGTATTCTAAGGGCCTCTTGGATCTTATTTTCATTAATCTTTAAGGACCCTTCAATAAAATGAGGCTCTTGCAAATGAACCTACTCATCTTCTTCCTTCTTGCTTGGACCAACTTCATGAAGCTCAAGTGGTGATGTGGAAGTTGATCTTGTTTCTTCTTCAACCGCTACAAGGTCTTCGTTTTCATGTTTAATGGAAGTTTGGAATTCAACAACACTTTCAAAAGTGATATCTATTCCACCAACATAGAGGTGTGAGTACCAATTAGTAGGTACTCCTTCATAGTTTAAGCATCCATCGTTAAATTCTCTTTGTTTCATTTCCAAGGTAGAATGTGTCTCGAAATTATCTTCAGTATTTTCAATAGAAACTTATTCATACTCATGTGATGTCTCTTCATATTTTCAGTGTCACCTAGGAGTGAATTTTGATCCTCTTCATGCACTACTTCTTCTACTTCACCTATTTCAGAACTAGGCGGTTCATGGGTCTCCTCCTTTTGCTCCGTCAAGCAAGCTGATGCATTTTTCCCCTTGGTTTTATTAAATTCAATATATTTTTCCCAACTTTGGACAGGAAACAATTCGAATCCTTTAATAATATTATTGTTCATGTCTTCAAATATAGGTTCCATGATTTTTATATGCTCCTTACCATAATATGAGGTTCCCTTTTCATCCCTAGTCATACTTTCCTCTTCAACAAAAGAACTTTGGGCTTCAATATATAATGGTGGTCCATAAATTATTGTACTCATAAATATTAGACCACATCAGGTTCCAATATCATGCTTTGATACCACTATAATGTCCCTTTTTGAAATTTTATTAAATGACCATTTTTTTCACTTTTTCCCCAATTTTGACATTAACTAGTTTTGATGTCTAGACCTCCAAATTGGCCCAAATGCTCCAAAATTTTCTATGAAGGTACATGAATGATATTAGAACTTAAATATTATGTTCATGGATGTTTTTAACCCCACAATTACTTCTGCTAACATATTTATTGTTATGTTCAAAGTAGGAGTCTTTACTAGCAAATTGGGGCTCCAATTCCCCCTGGGTAATTGCTGGAAATGGCTTCTCAAATGGTCCCAAAGTCACTCAAATTTCAGAAAAGAGGTAGGGTATGTGTAAGGGAAATTTTAAAATTCTCATATGCATCATGTTTCAGTTTATACATTCTGTTTTGACTCTTTCCAAAACAGCTCCCAAATCACAATTTCGACCCTTGGGGAAAATGCACCAAATCTTCTCCCAATGCGATAAAAATAAGTAAAATGACTTCCAATGCTTAAGTACTGAAAATGAGACTCGAAATACACATTAATGACAGTACCTTCATCATAAATATATTATATATACATTCCTCCATTCTAAATTATAAGCATTACCATAGCATATATCAAAATAGAGTGGAAATGGTCACTGTTTGCTCATTAAAAGTCATTTTGACATACAAATATTGGGTATTTCAAATTGAAAATTTATGAGAGTGAATAAAATAGAATATTTACTGATTAAAATCATAAATATATCAGGAATAGATCTCCCAAATACTACATGATCTCACCCAAGGTGAAATCCCTCCATGAGCATGAATATGCAAAGAAAACTAGAAATGGTTGATAGAGAGTGCTGCAATAGAAGAATCCACATTATTTCCTGTATATTACACCTAAAAATAAGACTCCATTAAATATCCTTTGAATACATGAGTGGCCTATCCAAACACCAACTTGGATGGGAATCTTTCACTCTCAAAATTGGCTAAGGCAAGAAAACTAGTCATCCACTAGCTCTCACAATTCACAAATGACAATTTCTCAAATGATAAAAAGGCATTCTCTTGGTTGATTCCTGTATTTTATAAACATCGTTATATTTCTAAGGTTCCCAATCCAACCACAAACTCAAGCCAATTCGAATTTGGGTGTGTGCTCATGATTTGCCATGTGTCCTCCCTTTCCCTACCTTCCACCTTCCCCAATTTTGAGTTGGAGCCCATTGAGCTTCCTCAACTCACATGAGAGCTCTCTTGGATGATATATTTCGACCTGACATGTTATAGATGTCAGATGTAAGCCTTTCAGATATGATTTGTGTCATAGGTTTCATAGCATCTTCATCATTGTTGTCATAGAGCTAGGGAATTGAGTCCAAGTGTCTCACTAGCTCCAAAATGACTCTTCATTTCCCATGTAAGTTACATTTCCTCCCAAATTCGACCTATGATGCATATGGCCAAGTGTATTATCCTTCTAACTCATCCAATAACATTTAGACTTCCCATGGATTCGAAATTGCAAGAGGAGGAGGCCACGTGGCACCAAATTCCTAGCTTGTGTGGGCCCCATGGTCTCCATTTGTCTCCATGCTCCATTGCCACTTCAATTTTCTCTTGTATTTATTTAATAAGCTCCATTATTAAATATTTATTCCAGTCTAATGTCTGAACATTATTTCTTATCTCTCTTATTAAAATTCCAAATGTATCCATCCAACCTAGGGAACTAGTAGGATTGATGGAATTGTCCTGATGTGCAATTATTAAAAGTGGGGACATTACATTGCAGGGGTCCAAATGAATTGGTCTATGTTCTTGTTGAATGAGCTATTATAAGATACCATCGACGCCCAAGAAAAAGGTAATCCTTTCACATATTCATGTTTTCTTCTTTTGTGTTCTTTTGTCGGGTGGGAAGAGCCACCAAATTATCAATGAATGGAAGTAAATGTCCCCTGTTGTGGGGCGTGATATCAAAATTTGTGGTATAATGAGATAGACCGCAAATGAAAAAGGGAAAATAATATCGAATTTTATTTGCATGCTGATCCATTGAGATATCATATTGGGAGCTAGCCGAGGCTTGTTGTAGCAACAATTAGTCTGTACTAGAATATCATCAGGATTACTTCAAGGTCACACTATTTACACCTTCAACCACAGAGATATCCATAGAATCACTAGTTTGCCACTAATTTTTGGTTATCTAGGGAAGAACTCGACATGATCGCTCGGGATTGGCACGACAAGTGGAAGCAACCTGTCGCATATGCCTTACTTTCGAACGAAACAGAATTGTGACAGGAAGGGACAATGGGTACCCAGGATGGGGTCCCACAAGATCAAGAACACTCGTCGAGATCACACCATAATAACGATGGCGAGTTGAGTGCGGTTCCCACAAATCCAGGTCTTGACGAGAAGATAAAAGCTACTAAGGAAGGTAAGAAGATCCATAAGAAGCAAACGGAAACCGAGGACCCCCCTGGTGGACTCACAGATGATGACTACCACCTTTTGAATGAAAATATTGTTGAAATACTGAGAGGGGGCTGAATCAATATTTGCACAATTATAAAATTTTAATCAAGAAAATGTTGCTAATCACTAATCATAGCATATCATCAATGTACATGAAAATAACAAGATGCACATTACACAATATTTTGATGTGGAAAACCAAGTCATGGGGGTAAAACCACAAAAGCCTTTTTAAAAATAAATTTGACCCAACAACAACTGGGGTAAACAAATTTAATATTACTTTACCAACTACAACTAGAAGCGACTACAAACCCTTAGGCTTTGTCAGCTACAACTGACAAGCTGCTACAACAAATTAACTCACAAGATTGTGATCCCTAGCACCACCCTACCACCCTGAAGAAAAAGATGAATGAACCTGTGAACTTGTCAAACCAATCAATGAACCTGCTACTGATAACCTCTGATCTCACCTCTCTGCCAAATAATCACTGTATACTGATAAGTCATATCCCTGCCACACACTGTTCGTGTACATCATTATACACCTCATCATACACAATCACTGAACAAGTATTTTTTCTCTGCTTTCACTGACATCATGTATGCATTATCACATTGTATCATCAAGTAGCATTGTCATCATAGGATATGCATCATCATCATAAGGGTATGCATCCTCATCATCAAGTATACATAATCATCTCAGTGTGCATCGTGTATGCATCATCATCAAGTATACATCA
Source organism: Pseudotsuga menziesii (assembly GCA_001517045.1). NCBI lineage: Eukaryota > Viridiplantae > Streptophyta > Pinopsida > Pinales > Pinaceae > Pseudotsuga > Pseudotsuga menziesii. The sequence goes on along the minus strand of LPNX011128977.1, from coordinate 22,680 downwards.
TAGTCCATAGAAGAGCATCATCAAACCATGGCATGCATGTACATCATATTGTATAGGAGAGTGTGCATCAAAGAGCGTTCATCATATTCTAGTATGCATCATCATCATCATATAAATCACAATGGATTTACTTCAAACATAAATATTCCACTGTATATCACTTGTTTATATACCACTGTATTTATTGTTCATTCATACATTATCATCGTAGAGTGTATCAAGTCATATAGTATACATGTTCATTATAGTGTATCATGTCATAGTATGTATCATCAGATCATCATAATAGAGTGTAGGAGTGCATCGTGCATGCATCATAGATCATAGAGTATAGGAGTGCATGCATCACAGAGTGTACATAATAATACATATGAGAGCATCATCATAGGTTATTCATTGATTTGACCTCATACTTGAGTTGTGTAACACCAACCTCATACCCGTCTGTGCTTGAATTCGAGATTGTGGATAAATTCAGGCTTTGTAGATGACCTTAATATCAGACTATAAGAAACAGTGAAACATCAACCAAAAACTATTGAAAATTGGACTATTTGCATATAAAACTCGTACTGTATGCTGCAAATAATTCAAAACTCAGACTGTAACTTGAAGAGGTAGTAGTGGACACCAATCAATAAATATAAAAGAACTCGGGACGGTTGAAGGTGTGAATTGGTAAAACAAGGTCAACAAACTACCACCAACAGTAACACAAAACCATAAATTGTTTTAACCCCAAAAAAGATATATCTCTATGGAAATTTTGGGTGTAGGGATTCCTCAGTCACTCACGAGTTTCCTCAGACCACTATCCAAACCTTGTTAAGTTCCAAAGGAAAAATTCGCACTGTTTACTTTCTTCCAAAAATCAGACTGTTTATTCCCCCCAAAAATCTTTGTGGAAGGTTTGGATCCCTTGATGTTGTTGCGTATCTCAGTCCATACTACAACTCTTGCGTTTTGTTTTTGTGATTAGAGTAATGGAATCTAATGTTTATATATATACAAGCTTGATGTTAAGGATGAGGAAGTTAGGGCCAACATCTAGGTATATTAAATGCCTTATTAAATTTAAAATTGTTTTAATCAGATCATCACTCAATGGGACCGACTTCATGGAGGTTTAATGGTTGTCAAAGTTGGAGGATAAGTTGACCAAATTCTCTTCACCTGGATTAACATTTTAATTATGTCTTAGCACTCAATGACCTTAAGCATTATTTAATATTTTATTTAGTGATCTTAACACTTGTTACAAGTTTTAGGGGTTTAATGTTAACATATGTATGGGTGTGTTCTATTAGCCACCAAGAACCCTTCCATCAAGGTGTGCTTTCAAGGACTTTCTTGATCATTTTGACCATCTCAAGGGTAATACTTTTTCCATTTATTCAAGGATCATTAAACCATTACGTGTTGGTGTTCCTAGACTTCTCCTAGGGTACCATGACCTCATTAAAACACAAATGACCACCGAATGGGTCATTTGGAATATTTGAAGTTATAAACTTCTTCAACCCACCAAGGACAATTTCTAGTGTACTAGGGCATATGTTGTGGTACAGGGGAATCCAAACAAACAACCGGGGAACCATAGAAACAACTTAGGGGAACTTAAACACTTTAAATGGTGTACAAGGATTTCAGCATTGTCTCAAGGGTTCCAAGGGATTCATACTTGGGGTTGGACATTGAATCCTTTGACATTGACAAACTTCTAACCCAGAGGGGATTCTCAAGGGGCACGAAGACACACCGACACACTTGTTGGCATCAATGACAATTTATTCAACAACCTTCCCCTTTGTCATTGATGAAAACTTCAAAGCTCCCACTTATAAAGATATTCCTTTGTTCTCAAATCTCCCCCTTGGAGTAGGATTCCTTTACCTTCTTTGTTCAGCTATTACTGCCCCTTTTATCATACGATTGTGTTGTTGAAGATGGATCAATTCAATTAGGAGATAATATGACTCCCAATTTTTCTCAGAGATACTCAAATCTCTCTCTTGGGAGAGGCTTAGTAAAGATGTATGCAATATTTTCTTTTGTCCCAATATATCCCAACTTGATATTCTTTTCTATGACTTGTTCCTGAATAAAGTGAAATTTGATAGGAATGTGCTTGGTCTTGGATTGCATGACTGGATTCTTGGAGATATTGACGACACTCGTATTGTCACATAGAATTGGAATTGTCTCATCACGTATTACGTGTATGTCTTGCAAAGTTTGATTCATCCAAAGAATATGAGTACAACAGGATATTTTTGCTATATATTCTGCTTCAGCGGTTGATAAGGACACTGAAGACTACTTTTTGCTTGGACAAGATACTATACAATTTCCTAGAAAGAATGTTGTTCCAATGGTGCTTCTTCTGTCATCAACACATCCTGCCCAATTTGCGTCTGAATAAGCTATCAATGTTAGCTCATTTCCTTTTGGATACCAAAGTCCAATGTCCATAGTTCCTTTGAGATATCTGAAGATCCTTTTAACTTCTATAATGTGAGTTTCCTTTGGAGCAACTTGGAATCTTGCAACTTATCCGACAACTTGCATCACATATGGCCTTGAGGTTGTTACATATAGTAGACTTCCAATCATTGACCTATAAATCCTTTGATCAACTTCTTTAGATTCATATTCCTTGCTTAGCTTGTGACCGATGATCATAGGAGTAATCACAGGTTTACAATCTTCCATCCTGAATTTCTTTAACATTTCCTTGATTTATTTTGTATGAGAAATAAAAATTCCTTCTGTTTGTTGAGATATTTGAAGTCCCAAGAAGAAGGTTAATTCACCAAGAAAAGACATTTCAAATTATTTCTACATGTCCTTAGCAAATTGTTGACCTAGTGAATCATCATCACTTCCAAATATGATATCATCAACATATACTTCAATGATGAGTATGTTGTCGTCGTCCTATTTGATGTACACATTGTTATCTGCACTTCCCTTCTTAAAGCTTTGTTGCTGCAAGTACCTGTCCAATTTGGAGTACCAAGCTCTAGGAGCTTGCTTTGGGCCATATAAAGCCCTTTTGATTGTTAGACCTTTCCTCATTTCTTACTGTTGGTATCTTTATTCTGCAATCTTGGATATATGTCCAAATTTATTACATTTTCAACATTTTACTTCCGATCTTAAGGGACCAAATCTCTTATTGTACTATGGCCATCTGAGGCTTGTAGGGTTATTCCTTGTTTCAAAATTTGGCCATCTGAGGCTTGTAGGGTTATTCCTTGTTTCAAAATTTCTTATTTGAAAACAATTTATAACCTTGTCTCCAAATTTTTCACATGTAAAAAAATACCCATAAAAGAAATGTCGATACCTGGGAAGAAATGAAGGATTTGTTCTTCTGAGATCTTGTCTTTCTGTTGGCCCTTCTTTTGGCATGAGTTGTTTTGGTTGGAATTTGATCTCTTCTTCGTTAGGGTAGTCCTTTACAACTTTTGCATATCTTCTTATCTTCTCCTCATTACCTGTCGTCATTGAGCTTGACGCCTCATCGGTATTTTGCTTGTATCCTATACCGGTCTTATCGAAAAATGGCTTTTGATTGCTGATAATTTGTTCTAGAATCTAGAATCTATTTTCATAACTCTTGCCGATATCTTTCGCGTGCAAATTTTTTTTTAGAGATGGTAACTCAAGCTCAAGATTTTATTTTTCTTTAATAATTTCCATCAGTCGTTCAGTGAGAGAGGCTTCAATTCTTTTGGCTTCTTCTAGTTTGACCTTCAGGTCAACAATGATTTTCTTAAAACCTTGTGCCTCTTCCTTAAGCACCCTGTTCTCCTTCCTGGCTTTCTTTATATACTTCAAGGCACTTATAAGTTCTGCTTCGAGATCTGCCTCACCTTCAGTTTCAGATTCTTCATCACTATGAAGAACCTCATTTGAGTTTATTGCCATGAAGAGTACCTTCTCTGAGTCATTGCCATTGTCATTGTCAAAGTCCTCACTAGATGAGCTGTTGTCCCTTTTTGTATAGAGACTTTTCTTCTTTACGGAATTACCTCTTTTCTTATTCTTGTAATTATTATACTTCATGTAGGGTTTGAATCTTCCATATTCATCGCTATCTGAGTTCTTTGCGTATGGACATTTAGAAGAAAAATGACCTATCTTTCCACATGAAAAAGATTTGAGGGGTAACTTACTTTTGTATTTCCCAATACCTCTCTTCAACTTTCATATGAAGTTATCTATTTCCTCCTCATCAGAATCATCACTTGTTGGATTTCCATTTGTTGATTTGTTCTTCCCAACTTGTTTCGAGGATACCTTGAATGCTGCTTCCTTTCTTGACGTATCTTCGTCTTCAATTATCATTTAATAGGCCATAAAATTCCCATGTATTTGATCTACTGTCATAGTCTTGAGATCTATTCTTTCTTCTAGGGAAGAGATCTTAGGATTGAACCTTTGGGAAGAGTCCTTAGAATTTTTCGAACAACTATGGCCTCATCAACTTCTTCTCCCAAACCTTTGATGGTATTCACAAGTTGATCAACTCGAAGAATATAGGTTGAAATGTCTTTGTCCTCATTCATCCTTATATGTTCAAATTGTCCTATGTACATTTGGATTTTGGATTCCTTGACTTTACTATCTCCTTCATATGTGGTTTGGAGTTTATCCTACATTTCATTTGTAGAGGGGCAATTCATCACTTTGTTAAAGATGAATTCATGTATAGCAACCAGAAGGTGATTTCTGGATTTTGCGTTGTTATTGTATTTAATAAACTCATATGGATCTGTTGGTACAGTCTTTGGTACCTTGTACCCATTTATGATACTTTTCCATAACTCCATTCCTTGAGCTTCCACATAGGATCTCATCCTTATGCTCCAGAATGCATAGTTTGTCCCATCAAACAAGGGCGATCCACTTTTTCTTTGTTTAGAAAACTTTCCTATGACTACCTTCCAGTGGTTAGACTGTTCTTGAAGGAACCCGCTATGATACCAATTGTTTAAATACTAAGAAGTGGGTGAATCAATATTTGCACAATTATAAAATTTTAATCAAGAGCAAGTTTCTAATCACCAATCACAGCATATCATCAATGTACATGAAAATAACAAGATGCACAATACACAATATTTTGACTTGGAAACGCAAGTTGTGGGGGTAAAACCACTGAAGCCTTTTTAAAAATATATTTGACCCATCAACAATTGGGGTAAAAAAAAATAATACAACTTTACCAACTACAATTGGAATGGACTACAAACCCTTAGGCTTTGTTAGCTACAACTGATAAGCTGCTACAACAACTTAACTCACAAGATTGTGAGCCATAGCACCACCCTACCACCCTGAAGAAAAAGGTGACTAAACCTATGGACCCGTCAAACCAATCACTGAACCTGCTATTGATAACCTCTGCTCTCACCTCTTTGCCAAATCATTAATGTATACTGATAAGTCATATCGATTCCACACACTATTCGTGTACATCATTGTACACCTCATCATACACAATGACCGAACAAGTAATTATGCTCTGCTTTCACTAACATCAGGTATGCATCATCATACTGTATCATCAAGGAGCATCGTCATCATAGGATATGCATCATCATCATAGGGTATGCATCCTCATCATCAAGTATACATAATCCTTTCAGTGTGCATCGTGTATGCATCATAGTCCATAGAAGAGCATCATCAAACCATGGCATGCATGTACATCATATTGTATAGGAGAGTGTGCATCAAAGAGCGTTCATCATAGCCTAGTATGCATCATCATCATCATCATCATATAAATCACAATGGATTTACTTCACACATAAATATGCCACTATATATCACTTGTTTATATACCACTGTATTTATTGTTCACTCATACATTAGCATCATAGAGTGTATCAAGTCATATATCATACATGTTCATCATAGTGTATCATGTCATAGTATGTATCATCACATCATCATAATAAAGTGTATGAGTGCATCATGCATGCATCATAGACCATAGAGTATAGGAGTGCATGCATCATAGAGTGTACACCATAATACATAGGAGAGCATCATCACAGGGTATTCATTGATCTTACCTCATACTTGAGTTGTGTAACACCAACCTCAGACTTGTGTGTTCTTGAATTCAGGACCTTGGATGAATTCGGGCTGTGGAGATGACATTAAACTCAGACTATAAGCAACAGTGAAACATTAATCAAACACTGTTGAAACTTGGACTGTTCACATATCAAACTCGGACTGTATGTGGCAAATAATTCAAAACTCAACTGTAGATTGAAGAGGTAGCAATGAAAACCATTGAATCAAGAGAAAATAACTCGATACTATTGAAGGTGTGAATTGGTAAAACAAGGTCAACAGACTATCACCAACAGTAACAAAGAACCATACACTGTTTTAACCCTGAAAAGGATATATCTCTGTGGAAATTTCAGGTGTAGGGATACCTCAGTCACTCACGAGTTCCCTTAGACCACTATCCAAACCTTATTGAGTTCCCAAGGAAAAATTCAAACTGTTTACTTTCTTCCAAAAATCAGACTGTTTATTCCCCCAAAAAATATTTGTGGAATGTTCAGATCCCTTGTTGCTACTCTGTATCTCAGTCCATACTACAACTCTTGCATTTTTTTTTGTTATTAGAGTTATGGAAACTAATGTGTATATATATACAATATTGACGTTAAGGAGGAGGAAGTTAGGGCCGACTTCTAGGTAGATTAAATTTAAAGGTTGTCAACATTGGAGGATAAGATGGCCAACTTCTCTTCACTTGGATTAACATTTTAATTATATTTCAACACTCAATGACATTAAGCATTATTTAATATTTTATTTCTTTTATTTAGTGATCTTAGTACTTGTTACAAGTTTTAGGTTTTTAACGTTAACATATGTATTGGTGTGTTCTATTAGCCAACAAGAACCCCATGACCATCAAGGTGTGGGTTCAAGGAATTTATTGATCATTTTGACCATCCCAAGGGTATTACTTTCGTCATTCCTTCAAGGATCATTAAACCATTAAGTGTGGGGATGCCTAGACTTCTCCCAAGGTACCATGAACTCATTAAAACACAAATGACCAATGAATTGGTCATTTGGAATATTTGAAGTTCTACACTTCTTCAACCCACAAAGGACACTTTCTAGGGTACTAGGGCATAGGTTGTGGTATAGGGGAATCCAAAGAAACAACTAGGGAACAATAGAAACAACCTAGGGGAACTTAAACACTCTAAAGGGTGTACTTGAATTTTGGCATTGTCCCAAGGCCTCCAAGGGCTTCATATTTGGGCTTGGACAAGGTCAAAATGTCTCCTTTGAAATTGACAGACTTATAACCCAAGGGGGCTCCTCAAGGGGCACCAAGACACACCGACACACCTGTTGGCATCAATGACAATTTAGTCAACAAAGATGATCGAGATTGTTGATGAGACTCAAGTGAGGATTGATCAACTGAATACTAAATTATTTGTAGTTGTGACGGATTTGCTCCAAACTATGTATGATAAGGTGCAAGACTTAGAGTTTCATATGTTTGTGTCATGTCATAGACGCATGAAGCTGGTCCTTTTAAGGATCGACTGGCCAAAGTATCACTGTCTCAGCAACATTGTAAGATTCATGTAATTCCTAGAGAAATTGATTTAGGAACAACATAGCTTAACAATCTCATTAAGGATATTGCATATGTTGAGGATGGAATTTTCTATAGTCCCCATGTATATGTTGCACAATTTACAACAGGGTGTCGTCGAAGAAATTAAGTCCATAGAACACACGTTGTATGACCAGTTGAAGCAATCAAAGAACACTGTAGCGACACTACAACATCAGTTGAGTGATACCAAGACACAAACGCAGAAATGGCAGCAAGATAGGAAAAGACTTGAACAAGTAGTCACTGCTGCCTGCCAGGATATTCCTGAGGTAGCGGTCACACTCGACATGTTTTGACAAGCCCAAGTTATTAGATTGGGGGAATTTGTGACTGAATTCCACAAAAATATTGACTTGCAATAATACCAAGTAGGGATGTTGAGATAAGGTAGCACACTACTCCAAATATAGTTGGTAGAGGCACAACACAAAGACACAACAAAATAATGAATTAAAGGGTTGTTTAGAAATACTAATACAATTTGTAATCAATTAAGAAAGCTTGGAAAATATGAATTACTAATATTAAAGGCTCGCATAACTAAATAAATCCAGCCAGCTTCGGTCATTTATGGCATGTGATAATTAGAACAAATCTAAAAAAAATTAAATTCATTTTATCACTATAGATCAATTAAATGCATAGGAAAGAAGCACTATTTATCGATCGTAGTAGCCATAACAAACGAATCGGCTGTATCGAGAGAGANGAGAGAGAGAGAGAGAGAGAGAGAGAGAGAGAGAGAGAGAGAGAGAGAGAGAGAGAGATGTCCATTCAAAAAGGTGCTCACTATATATAAATGCATAATCACCCGACACTAGAGGGAGATATCGTAGCAAATGAGACCATACAAATCTTGCTTGGTCATAGGAAGGTTCGATCATAACTAGCTAGTGGCAGTTTAGTCCAATGTTATTGTGTTGACAAGAAATATAATCAAATTGCATCAAAAAGTCATGTATCACATTTTTTTCACAAAGATTATGACTATTTATCCTAGGTTGGAGTCCACATTAAATTTTGAAGACTGTGACTTCAATTTAAAAATGATGAATCAAAATATGCTAGTTTCAATCCTGTGTTTAGCGATCTATAACTAGATAAGTTGTTATCTTTTAAACTGGAAGGGAGGGAGCGCTGGATTTGATTCCATATACGATTATATTCTAACCTATTTGACCATATATGGAGCTTCAATGAGCTATGCTGGAACACCGCCTACTGTTTTCACTAGATCAACTAAGTCAAAGCCAACACATGGGTCGACAGGTGCTTAAACTAGATCTGTTTGATCTGTGGTTCAATGCTAGTAGCAATATTACCTCCTATGCATAGGCATTTTATTTAGGGTTATTTTTCTTGTTGATTAACCTATCAATAGGTCTTGTTGGCCACTTTCCTCACTCGTGCGACCTAGGTTCTGCGCAGCCCGTCGATCCAACAACTACTCGAGATACCGGCCCGACAGAGAAAGCCCTGTCAGCAACACCTACGAAGCAGGTGCAGTCTCACCCGAGATATCTCTTAGATGGGTAACCGCCAAAACCATTTTTTCATGATTATCGAGGGATTATAGTCCCTTAGCTTGCAGCCAAGGAGCTCAACGAAGGCAACATGATGGCTGGACAGAGGAGTCAGTTCTGCGCGATCGAGCACAAATACATGTCATCGCGCACAACTTGACCTTTCTTTCCACCTCGCAATTGGCACAACTTGTGTGACGTAGCTGACTCATATCAATTGGACCTATGACTCTAGTTGTGACTCAAGACAGAAACATACAGGCAGATATACACATGTTCATTTCGATAATATCTTCTGATCATTCATATATTGATTACAGAGTAATATAAGATATTTAAGCAACATTCAACATTATTTAGAAAGAAAATAACAACCATTCACATACACATTCACCACATTAATTAGTCCTTCAACACAGGAGACAATGTGGAAACCCATATGGGGAAAACCACCAAGGTGCTCTTCATCTGGCATGAGAAAGGATATAGCACCTTGCAGTCTGCGGGATGTAGACTGATATTAAGATATGTCTTTAAGCTCAAAACTTATGGTTCTCATGCTCTCTATCTTATTTCTCCTAATATACTACTATCACCTACAGATCCACACACCTCTTGGATCGACCTACCTAGCCTCTACACCACTCTAGCAGAGCTCTCCTATTGTACTAACTTTGACTACCTCCTGCAGATTCCTGACCGCTCTCCTCTTCAGATCTAATTTCTACAACTGTATACAGATCTCGACCATCAAACCTACTTTGTAATTATGATAAACAAAAAGCAACCTTCTAACTACTGAATCCCTCCTATTTATATTATTTTGCATGACCACGTAGGTTTGATTGCTTATAGGCAGTCCGTTAACTGTCACCATCAACCGCCCCTCAGGCTACAGCTGTGGTGATCATGACTTGACACGAGGCACTAACGACCTTAGTTACAATGTGCTTCCACTCGTGTGGCATCTTTCAACTTAATCTAACTTCCGTACCCACGACTACCCTGTCTCTTTCTGACCGTTTATCATTTGCGCGCTTCTATGCTTGCCCTTCCTTCGCCGCGCCCCTCTCTATTTTGCCTACACGGTTCCTTCGCGTCCTTCGCGATCTTCCTTTGTTTCTGCTGTAATCTTCCTTTGTTTTCCTCGCGCATGCGGTGCATCTTTTCTAGTTGCGCACACGCGCTTCTTCCCTATGCTCCTTTCCCAGGCCAACATGCCCCCAACACTCACCTGTGGCTTGTCATGAGCCACTAAGCAAGGGAAATATGAAAGTCGCGACCAGTGCTGCATCTTTTGCAAAATTTTCTTCCTCTGTCTTTTTTTTCTTTTCTTGCGTAGCTTCTTCTATTTCCTGGTTTGCGCACCTTTTTTTTTTTTAAGGTTAGACTTGGGTTTATACAACTTCTTCTTTAGCCTCTTCCAATAAGTCTATGCCCATAGGTTTTTCCTGTGCTTGGTCTGGGCCTTCGTGATGGCGCTCCTCTGGTTCTGATTCATCTTTCTGTCCGCCTTTATCTTTGTTTTGCTCTTCTTCTCTTGTTTCTTCTCTTTGTTCTTCTTCGCCCACAACCTTGGTTATATATTTATGCACTAGCTGTTCTGTAATTCCAACCTTCTGCAAGAACTGGACCAGAATAGGAGTAAGCCGTTCTATCTCATGGCAAGCTTCATCTTCCTGTTGCTCAAGTTCCTACACTCTGTCACTGCTTGGGTGCTCCAATGAGGTACTGGCCAGTGGGTGAGTGAACTCGTGGATTCACTGTTAGATAGGCCGAATTAACTCTATCATCCTTTCATCTTCGGCCTATTGCTCAACCGTTTCCTTGTTGCGCATTCTTTCTTGGTCACGCAGGGCTCTTTCCTTATCGAGGAGATGCTTAAGCTTAGTGCCTCTGGCGATTTTCTCCTTTGTTGGTAGCTTCTTAATCTCGGCCTTCATTGCCACTATTTGTAAATCTGCTTGCTTGCTCAACCAGTTGCTCTGCAGTCTCATCATCAATGAGCTATTGCCATGTCCCAGCAACTGCGTTCATTATTTCTGCATAGATGTTCTCGGCTTCCCTAAGTCGAGCGACAGCTTGATTTGCCAAATGTTGCCTTTGCTACAACACTTCAGGGGGGCGTGCTCGAATGCTGTCTAGTTTTCATCTCTTGGACCTGTTTCTTGAGGTCTGTGGCCAGTTTGGATAACCGTCTTAATTGATGCACCGGTTCTGCTTCGGTCTCTACCTCCTCATCTGGTTCCCTCCTTTATCACTTGTTCTAGGGAAGCTTGCCTCTGTGCTTGGGCTGCCAGGTCTGCCCACTGGCGGTTGATAACTTGTTTCGTTCTCTTGCTTTCTTGGTTGCCTTAGCTGCTTGGTATGCAACTATATTTTCTCGGATTCTAACTTCTGTGGTAGCGACATGTTGAATAGAGTATATCTGCAACAAGTTTAACCTCAAAAAATTTAAAATTAATGTATTCAAGTTATGTATACTTGCCTTTTTGTCTTCCTCTTTTGTAGAAAATGCCTCCGCAGGCATTTCTATTCTTAGGGGCGGGAGCATTACTGGCGTCGCGAGGGTATCTGCCTGGTTTACACCATAGGTTTCAACATGCATGGTGTCTCGTACTTCTGTGACATTCTATGAGAGTTGGTTAACCTTTGTAGTGATGGCTACCATCCAATTGGTTTGCTTGGTCATGATCTTTCCCAAAGTTTTCTCGGTTACTTCGGCAACTGCGTCGCGAAGAAGGGTGAGGTCCTCGTCTGCTATGCCCCTGACTTGGGGTGGATTAACCTTCTGCTTCTTGCTATGCGGGAAGCTCAACGCGTATTTGTCTTCCTCCTCCTGCATGGGCTGCTTGCCTTTCCTTTTTTTGGCTCGCTCGGTGCTCAGCTCGTCATTAGCAGCGGGGTCTTCGAGGTCAGCATAGGGTGGGTCTCGCTCTTCTTCTGCTTCATCTTCTTAGGAGCCATCCTGATGCTCCTAGGTACTGGTATTGGTGCAGTCCTAGTTTGGGTTCTCTTGTGGATCCCCTTGTGGTACTTGCTGTTCTACAGGCACCTCCTTATGATGCCTAACCCATTCCTGAGGCCAATCTTTGATTTCTTGGTCGATATCCGCATCTCAGAGGATGAAGAAGGTCGGGAGTGCCTGTTTCTTGGGGTCCCCACGCGAATGCAGGATGATGTTGTGCGATGTAGCATGGAGTTGAATGAACGGATACTTTGTAACTGTCGCAGGACTCAGCCGGTACTGCCTGTGCACAATCTGCCGAAGCCTTTCTCCTTGTAGGAAGAATGTAATTCTGGCATCGGTCTTGCGCTTATTGTCCTTGTGGTCCCAAAGGTTTTGGTAAGGCTTGCCGAGGAGCTCTACTGGGATATCCATGGGTTGATAATCCGATGGCGGAGCCCATACCACAAATGAGATTAAAATTAAAAGCCACGAGAAGTGGAACTTCGCTGTGGGTTGTTCCTGCGCTTCCTGTGCATCGTCCATTAGCTTGTTCAAGAGGAACTAGGATAAGTTAATATGCACACCTTGCACACACTTTTATGCAAGCTCTACTGTTGTGGCCATGCACTCAGCAGGCCTCATCTTGTGTAGGACCTTGCTACATAGGAATTTTGCTACAGCTCTTACAGCACTATCCTCGATGGAGTTAATGAGGAAACCCTTTCCACTGTGGAGAAGCTGGTACTTAGTCTTCATGTCGTTTTTGTGTAGGTATGGGGTCGGGTTAAGTCCTTGCTGCGATAGACCTGTAATGGCCGAAATCAGGTCCACCGTCACCTCATATGGTTTGTTCAGCCAGAGGTAGCCACCATGAAAGCATACCAAAAGCTGCTTGACATACATTCCGACTGGCCCAGAGCGGCCGAAATGGGGCATAAGGAGCAGGTTTAATATACCTGACAGCTCCAATCCATGTGCATACTATATTGCAGAGACAACGTCTGCATTCGGTGGTTGACCGACTTTTACAGCCATGAATTGATCTCTGGACATGTGTTGCTTTCAAGTGTCATAGTCTTCAAACTTAAATACCTGAAGTTTGGCCATGATGGCCTACGGTTTTGTGATGCCCTCTGGAATAGTGGGTTCTTCTAATAGTTCCAAAATGTCCACCAAAACTGCTATGGAACCTGGCCTCTTTGCTGTTACATATGGTGGCAATAAGTTCTTCTCTTCCTTAGTGAGTTCTACTTCAGGTGATGGTGGCGGAACCGGGTCGGCTCTACAGGCTTTGGGTATTTTTGCTACAGGGCCGGAGGAACTAGGGAGGTCTGCACTCAATGGGTCTATGGTGATAAAAACTTGGGTTCTGGCTAGTTGTACTGGTGGGCGGGATGCAGTTAGCGGCATGAGCTGACTCCCTGCTGGTGATGGATGCGGTGGCCTCTGCGGTGGTTTTTTCACGGCCTTTTGCCTCGGTGCTACCTTTGGCTTTTCCTGTGCCTTGTTCATCTTCTTGGCTGGCCGAGTAGGTTCATAGATGTCCTTAACAGAGTCCTCACTATTGTTGAATAGTCAATGAGTATGGGCTTCGGCTCTAAAAGATGGTTCAGCTTGTTCAGTGGGCTCAGATCTCTGGTTCCTTGGCTCGGTCAAGTAATGCAAAGGTTACACGGTAAAAGGTAACTACTATTTATAGGTGATGAACCCTCAAGCTGACTGGACAGAGTGAAGGACATTCTGATGGAGCACATTGGCTCGTCCTTTGCACACTTAGGTTCCATTATGCACTTGTTAGGGAAGTTAAGGGCAATATGGAAGATGGGACTGACAGGCCTGCCGCCCTTCTCCTCGGACTTGCCGCTTTAATGCTACTAAACGGTTACTACCGCTGGATCTTTTTCAAAATTATCATGCATTTACCAACTATCAGTGCTTGCTAGCTGCCTATCCCTTTCTGCCAACTGTCTCTTAGCTCAGTAGCGGATTTTTTTTTTTGCGCGTCACAGCCTTATGGGACCGTGGTGCGTCATCACTATATGGTTTTAATCGACTTCCATTGATCATGCCCACCACCAGTCTTCCATCCAGATTATGTAGTTTTACTGCGCCTGCTTCCGTAATGTGCGTAACCACATATGGACCTAAATATGGACCTAACCAGTGCATCTTGAGCTTACCCGGATGCTTGAGAAACTTGCTATCATACATCAGAAGAAGTTCACCAACCTTGAATAGCTTTGTTGTGATGTGGCAGTCATGCCAGGATTTCTGCCGCTACTTTTCCACATTTTGATGGAAGCCCGCAATGAAGCATTCTTCTTCCATTTGAACTAGCTACGCAAGTATTTCTTTTACAGCTCCGGTATTTGTCATCTCTGTTATTGCAGCAATTCGCAGGTTTGGGACAATGTATTCCATGGGCATGACTACTTCTTGTCCATAGACTAACCAGAAAGGAGTGTATCTAGTTAGTCATTTGCATGTTGTTCTATAGGCCCATAATACTGTTGAGACTTTCTGGTCCCAGTCATCTCTGCGCACATTGCATACTTTGGTTAACGCGTTCTTGAGTATTTTGTTGAATGCCTCAACAGTTCCATTTGCTTGAGGATGGTAGAGTGTTTTCTTCTTGTGCTGGATTTGGAATTCTACAGTCAGTTCAACAATTAGCTTATTTACAAAATGCGTACCTTGGTCGCTAATTAGGATCTTGGGACAACCAAATATTGTCATGACATTCTCAAATAGGAATTTTGCCGCAGTTGCAAAGGTGCAATATTTTAGAGGCATCGCCTCTGCCCATCTTGTCAGGTAATCTGTAGCAGTGATGATATAGCGCGCACCAGTCCTTTGGGCCTAGTAGACTGATAGGGCCAAAAAAATGCAATGCCCATTTATCAAAGGCCTACAGTGTAATTTGTGGCATAAGTGGCATTTCATCACGTCGTGATGGTTTCCCTATTCTTTGACACTTATCGCAATTGCGACAGTATTTCCTTGTATCCATATGTACCGTTGGCCACCAGAGTCCCCCTTGTAGAATCTTCTGCACTGTTGCCTTCCCGGTGTTAACACCCCCTATGTTGAACAATTGAGGAGGAAATGTGGTCGAGAAATGATAAAGGGATACATCAAAATTGGTAAAGGTTGGTAGTCATGAGTCCCTTATTAAAATGCACATTTTGGTTAATTCATTGCACAATTCAAAGGTGTAGATTTATGAGTGTGAAAATCTACGGTTGAAAATTGATCTGCTAGGGAAAGTTGTGCAAGAGAAAAGTTTTAACAGAGAGGTGGAAGTGGCTAACAAGATAAAAAGATCAACGACTAAGGAATAAAGTAAATAAAATCTACGATTACGAGGCAGTCCGTGACGTGAATATGCACGCTTAAAAAAATGAGAAATGCTGGCGGATTACGTAAAACAGATTTTGATCCAACGGCTCAGACAAAAGATGGAATCTTATCAATGGTCATAATCTATTTCGGAGTGCGAAGCTATGAGATAATTAAAAAGGATGAGTGGTAGCAGAATTTAAACCGCTTTCCACGTGGTGACTTTTGGTGAGTTCCGTTGAGGAAAGCGGTAAAGGAAAAATAACTTGGTAAGGGCCCCAAAATAATCCGTTGTGTAAAAAGTGAGTTGACCTAGGTAAAGTCATTTCGTTTGCACACTGTAGGTGAGAAGAAGAAGGGACAATGCGCTATCTTTTTCTGAAAGTCAACTTCTACGTATCCATAGTTACCAGGTAAGCCTTAAAACACTGAGACTTTGATTGAAGACTTGTCGCCATTGTTTATTATGGAGAAGGAGCAGGGTTCAGGAATATTGTGAAGAGTTTTGGATGAGAGAGAAGAGGTTGTTGTTGATAGGGAGAGGAATGTATGACACCCTATTCTGTCAGTTTGTAGTGTATCAATTTCAAAGGAGCATTTGTGGTAGCATAATTAACAAGGGCATGATGTTCTAAATGTCTGCAGTTCTTTCTTATATTATTTTGCTATTGAAAAAACCCTACCTTTTCCTGAATATGTTAAATGGTGCACAAATAGTTACTCATCCTCCGAAAGAGTTATTATGAGCCATACAACGTCAAAAATCCTTTGTAGAGTTGACGCAAAAATTGTTCGTGGGATATTAAGTCTGCCTGATAACTTCCCTGATAGATGTGAGTTTTTAAATGAACAAGTTTTAATTGAAATGTATAAAAATTGTAGAACTGAAGTCAGATGCCAATTTTTATCAATATTCTGAAAGATGGTCAGTTGTTAGAAGGTTTATTTCTACCATGCAATGTTAATATTTTCAAGGAGGAAGTACAGTTGGTCATGCCACTGGTCAGTCAAATTTTGGGTTTGGATGATGATACTCATATTAATGAAGTCATCTTAGGTTTTTTGCTAAGTATAGGTTCAATTGACCCTGAATCCCATTCAACCCATTGTTTTAATCTTGATGAGTATCTAGCCGAAGTTATCCATACCTAGTTGGTCGAATTCCCTAAAGTCAGGTTCTTTAGATATCAGTCATATTTGATGAACATGCTTTTGTGTTCTAATGTGTCGGAGTTGCAGTTCTTGTCCACCATGTTCTCTATGGACCTCCCGAAACAGATTAACATGTTTGAGTTCGTAAATATAATCATGGCTGAGATTTACAAATTGCTTTTCGATGATCTCTTGCCAAGGGTGTTGGAAGACATGAGACTTATGTTACAGTCTTCCTCAGAAGACAAAACAAGAGATTGGTTCCTGTATAAAGAATTTACTGTTCTTAGAGTGTATGGGTTCACTGGAGAACCATATAGGTTACCCGCTTTTTTGACTCCAAGAATATCCACATTAGAGTTTATGAGACATAGGTTTATGCATAAAAATAACATTTTGGGGCATTTAAAAAATCTTCCAATGTTAAATTTCATCTCAAAGTTGGTCCTTTCATTTTTAAAAATAAAAGTGCCTTGTTAGTCATAGAGAAATTGTTAGAAGTTATGGATTTTTAGAAGGAGAGAAAAGTAAGTTATGATCCACATCACATTATTTCTCAGAGGAAGCAGTTGAACAAAAATAAATCATTTGATCATCAAATTGTTGAAGGATTAGATAAAATAGCAAATTTGGCTAATTCAAAAGCTGATGAAGATAGGAGGAACAAATTGACTGCAGTGGCTCAAACGCCTATTAATTCCAGCATTTTGAATAAGAGGAGTCTTTCGGAAACTGATGGCATGGATGTAGATGAAGATATTTCTCATAAAAAGATCAAAACACACCCTCAAGATAATCAAACTATTTCAGAAGAAATATTTTCGGAAGATTTTAAAAAGATGGTCTTGTTCCAGAAAAAGTCTATACAGATTCATCAATATTCCTTCGGAGAAGAAAGTAACATAGAGTCCAGTTCCTGCTACAAATCCAGGACAGAGTTAATATCAAGTTATGCTGACAAAGAAATGCAATCATCAAAGGAAACTAAGAATCTGCTTCCTCGAATTAGAAATTTAATCACTTAAAAGACTTCATTGATTTCTACTTGAGACGCAGAGAGGAATACCCTGAAATTCGCCGTGGTAAGTGACAAGAAAGTGTCTGAAATGGAGGTGAAGCTAGACAAAATCAGTGTTCCTGATAAAATACAAATCCATAAACAAACTGGAGATGTTATTTACTCTGATTTTTTACATGCAATTATGAAAATTACTAAATTATAGTCCCTTGTAGATAAGATGGAGGTTCAATTGAAGCATGAAAAGGTTGAAAATAAAGCAAATTTGATTCAAATTAAAAAGTTGTAGGGAGATGTTGTAAGCCTAGGAACCAAACCGGGTAATATGCAGGTGACCAAAAGGCTTCTAGAGGAGAAGGACAATACGATTCAAGTATTGAATAAGAAACTTAAAGTCCCTAATGCTGAACACGTTCAGTCTTCAGAATTATTTACACTTCAGCAGGAAAAAGAGAATTTATCAGGAAATGATGGACTATAAAGGAAAATCATTCAAGTTGCAGGAGGAGAAAAACAAGTGGGAAGTAGAAAGAACCGAATTGATGGCTCAGATTGTAAAGTTGAAAAAGGATCAAAATGATGAAAAAGAAGTTATGGAAGAATTGATGAGTCAACCCTTTGTTGACACTGATTTACCCCTTGTTAATGTTGAAAGACCATTAAATGAATTTTCTGCATATGCTTTATTAGTTCCTATGTCTCAGGTGAGCTTGAAAGAGGTGGAGATTAAAGAATTAAAAGAGGAATATTGTAGAAGGAGCAAGTCGACGTAAGTCGACTTGAACGAAGACCGACTTAGTCGATCAGCCGACTAAGTCGAGAGACCGACTACGTCGGTCGGCTGAGTAAACACAGTAGTTAGTCTGTTAACTAATAGTCGTGTCGGTTTGGTGAACCGACAGGTAGTTATGATTGTAACTGTCTGTAACCTGTATATTAGGCTGTTGAGCCACTCAAGAAAGTAGTTCAGTTCTTGGCTTTGTATGATCTATTGAGAATAATATAATCTGTTCATCTTACCAGTTCTTGTCTCTTGTATCTGTGAAGGTTCTATGTATTTTTGTATGTATTATTGGTAACCTTATGTGATCTGTGAGATTACAACATTGGTTTCGTTGCCGGGAT